>CATIWQ010224122.1:0-37397 GCA_949673415.1 Euphorbia schlechtendalii | reverse complement strand
CGAAACAGAACATTTATAACAATTTCCCGCAGTTAAGTTTGTATTTTGTAACCAAAAAGAAAAGAATATAAAGAGAGTTTTGAGGTCAATGGTTTGAACGGCTGAGATCCGAATGACAGGAATCCAATAGTAATGATTGGGCCAAAGGAAACTCGTTGGGGGGGGTAGGGAAGCGTATAGTACCTGAAAACTAAAACCCTAAAAAGTCTTTTAGCTAGATTGAGGGGAGACACACAGAGATTAGAGGCGAAAGCCAATACCAAGTTATAGCAATTTCTTACTGGGTATTTTACTCTTCTCTTTTCCTGCACTTGTTTTTCTTCCGTTAACCATTTTTTGCAATTGTTTGTACTTTTTTCTTCATTCCTTTTTACGAAATATTCTCACTTTCTACCTAATGTGATTTACTTCAATTTTGTGTTGCTTCTTTAGCCATTTTTGTCAGGAAGTTGAATGAACTTATCGTTATTTATCTTCCGACATTTAGAATTTTCCTTTGTGTGCTATTGGGATGACATCTTGCGTAATGTTTGACTTAGACCTAATGCAAAAACGTATTGTTTAATCAGATTTGAGGCATATTTTTTTACGTAGTCGGTGTTTCATCAGTTGCTGATCATTAAATTTCAGGAGAACGCCTATTGATACGAATCAATGGCAATATTAAGTGGAATTGTGTTTCAACTCATGCATTTCTTACACTTTTTCGATTCTTAAATATTTCTCTATCCCAATTTCTTACGTGAACAATATTTCCTCACGTTTTTGTTAACTTTGGTTTATATGTTTGTGTGCCCCATGCTCTGCTTATTGAAGGGAAAAGTTTCTGTAGTGTTATCTGTTTCCCCGCATATTTAGACTTATTCATAGTATTCAAGGTACTCAGGTTCATTATTTTCCTAGTCTATGAAGCGTGCTTGAATTTTGTTAAGAAATCCCTCGACAAATAATTGTATTTTACTTTTTTAGGTAGATGGATCAGATTCGTTTTCCATTTTCCGAAGCTTTATTATGCTGCATATCTTCAACATCCAATTCTCTCTCATGCCACCTCACATGCTACTATGTAATATGTGGTGCGAATTATAATCTCCATAGCCCAATGGTAAGGCACTGGTCCATAGAACCAGATGTTCTGGGTTCAATTCCCAGTGGAGTCTTGAATCTTAATGTCATTCTTGCTTAGTGAGCGAAAGAGAATGGAAAAGATACGTGACATAAAATAACTACTTTTGAAAACATTCCAGATAGTTGCTTTTCAAACGCTTTATATATTAGCTTTCCATATTGGCAGAATCATTGTTAATATAAGAGGTGAACAAATTATAGTTTTGGAAAAAAAAAAGAGGACTAATGGGATTACTATATGTTGGCATTTGAAGATTTGTAGATTATATTAGGCCTTCATATGATAATTGAAATCACATGCTCGTGTGGAATAGGATCTAATATCTATGTTTTTTAAAATTCTTGGTGTCCCACCTGTACTGGGTTCTGTTAATTGTTCCTGCTAATTTAGTTTGTTTCCAGAGTGGTTAAGGAGTGTCTACACAAATTTGTTCTTAATAGTCAAATTTTATCCTTTTTGTAATCTATTGGATTGATGTTGTTCTATATAAATGTGTATGAATTTTCCTTAATATTGATGTAAATGTTTTGAATGCATACCCTTAATATGTTATCTTAAGATTATAGAAGTTATGATGGTTGTTGTCATACCATGACCTACTGTTAATTGTTATACACATTTCTAGGTATCAGCTTATTCCACTCCTGTTGAATTTGCTGGCTCTTCTCTTTTGTTATTTCATCACTATACTTTTTACATTACTTTTAACCAAAAGCATGCTAGAAGTTTTATGTGCAATATGTGCTTGCTGGTAACAAGAAGTTGGTATGTAAGATGCACAACTCTTATTTCCCAATCTTCTTAAAACCACGTAGATCCTTGGAAAACTCAATAATGTCTTTTATGCTATTAGTAATAATTTGTACTCGAGTTGGATATATACGGCGCTACCATTATGAGTACCTTTTGATGTATGGTATTTAAGTGTACGGTAAGTTCTCCCTATTTTTTTACTTGTACTTTTGCCTAAATGTATGAGTATATTTTTTTTATTGTATGAGTAGTATCCTCAGATTTGGAAATAACATAAGTTCATGGTGTTATGTGAACATTGTGTTTTTTATTTTCTTTTTCCACTACTTTTCATTTGTTTAATAAAAAACAGTATATTTTCCTACATGATTTCTTTACTCGTACTCATCCTGACCATATGTTATTGGTGCAAACTCATGTAGGTAGTACTTATCTTTTTGGGATCAATTACTACCCAAAATGTCAGATGGACAAGAATCTGATAAGAACATTGAAATATGGAAAATAAAAAAGCTGATAAAGGGATTGGAGTCGGCTAGGGGAAATGGTACAAGCATGATATCTCTTATCATGCCTCCTCGTGATCAAATATCTCGGGTCACAAAAATGTTGGGAGATGAATATGGAACTGCTTCAAACATTAAAAGCAGGGTTAATCGTCAATCTGTCTTGGGTGCCATCACATCAGCCCAGCAAAGATTGAAGCTTTATAACAAGGTTCCTCCCAATGGATTGGTGCTTTATACAGGAACTGTTGTTAATGATGAAGGCAAGGAAAAGAAAGTAACAATCGATTTTGAACCTTTCAAGCCCATAAATGCATCACTCTACCTTTGCGACAACAAGTTTCACACAGAGGCACTGAATGAGCTCTTGGAATCTGATGACAAATTTGGGTTTATAGTCATGGATGGTAATGGCACCCTTTTTGGTACATTAAGTGGTAACACGCGAGAAGTGCTGCATAAATTCTCTGTCGATTTACCAAAGAAGCATGGAAGAGGAGGGCAGTCTGCTCTGCGTTTTGCTCGTCTTCGTATGGAAAAACGGCACAATTATGTTCGGAAAACTGCGGAGCTTGCCACTCAGTTCTTCATTAATCCTGCTACAAGTCAGCCAAATGTTGCTGGGCTGATCCTGGCTGGTTCAGCAGACTTCAAGACTGAGTTGAGTCAGTCCGATATGTTCGATCCTCGTTTGCAAGCAAAGATATTGAATGTGGTCGATGTTTCATATGGAGGAGAGAATGGTTTCAACCAAGCTATCGAGCTGTCAGCTGAAATTCTTTCCAATGTGAAGTTCATACAGGAAAAACGCTTGATCGGGAAATATTTCGAGGAGATTAGCCAGGATACTGGGAAGTATGTCTTTGGGGTTGATGACACATTGAAGGCACTGGAAATGGGAGCTGTTGAGACCCTTATTGTGTGGGAAAATCTAGATATAAATCGGTATGTGCTTAAAAACAGTGTGACTGCTGAAATGGTGATAAAGCACTTGAACAAAGAGCAAGAGGGTGATCAGAGTAATTTCAAGGATGCCGCCAACAATGCTGAATTGGAGGTTCAGGAGAAGATGCCGTTGCTTGAATGGTTTGCCAGTGAATACAAGCGTTTTGGTTGCTCACTTGAATTTGTAACAAACAAATCTCAAGAAGGCTCACAGTTTTGCAGAGGGTTCGGTGGAATTGGGGGAATTCTTCGCTACCAGCTGGATATGAGAACCTTTGATGATTTGTCTGATGATGGAGGAGTTTATGAAGATTCAGATTAGTATTCTACGCATTCTTGTTGCAGACTATGTGATACAGTGCGAGGGTGCCATACAATTATGGGTCATTTACTGCTGATTTTCTTATTCTGCTGGTTTAACTCTATAAATGTTGTTCTGTTTTCTGGTCATCATTTTTCTACCTGAAGAGACTGGTATTTTGTGCAATTTGCTGAATTTGCAATGCTTGTTTGTTTCAGCTGATTGATAGAACATAATAGAACATGGAGATTATGGATGGGGAATGCTTTGATGCTTTTAGTCCCGACTTATAGCGTATGCATTATGCTGCAAATTTGGATTTTTGGCAACTGTGGATTCGAATTTTCATTTTTAATTTAATTAATTTAGCACCATGGTTCAATGACTTAGATGGAAAGTTCTGATTTGTAAGCATCTGTAGGAGATGTTTACAACCATTCATGTCTGAATCAAATGAATGCAGAATTTCTTGTTTCCTAGCGTGATTCACATCTCTTTATAAGTGCATTAACTATGGGCAAACACAATACACCTCCATTACCTGAGGAGCCTTTGTCATTTCCCATTGAAGAGTTTTTCTTCAGTACAGGAAAGGCCGTGCAGCAGTTGAAATTAGTGCTCGGGAATGCGTAAGTGCAAACTTCTTTCAGAGCGTGAGTTCTGAAATCATAGCTAACAATAAATCCAGGCAGCCTCAGATATAAAGAATCCAAATGTTCCACATAAGTGCATGGCGAAACAAAGCTTGGCTTCCAACACGAGAATTCCTCCCTTTGTCCGATACGAATAAATATCGCTGGATTGAGCGTCATCAGTGTGTCGTGACGAATGCTATAACTCAGTTCCCACCTCATGTTGAGTGAATCAAGATTCTGAGAGAACGGAAAAAAGTCTCCTTAATGAGAATCCAGATGTGGACCCCCCGAAAGTCAGAATAGCAATAGTGCAAATATCCCCGAGACGCCCACAAGCACTGCCCATAAGTCAACGATTGTGAAGATTGATCTTCCAAATAATTTGGCAGTTTTATGAGCACACATTTGAAGTGCTTAGTAAAAAACATTAGCAAGTGCCCACCTATTTCCCAGTGAATAGCTCCGTTCCAGAAGAGAGGATTTGTGCTCATAATAGGAAGCTCGGGTGGTACACGAATCGTAGAGAAGTATCACCTCCGCAAGCCAGTTTCCGAGGAGAAGATTTCCATCTCCAGAATATCAATAGCATTAGTTGATGACGATTCTATAGCATGTACTTGTTCGTTTTTTATGCTGAAAACTCGAATAACTTGATAGTGGGCACCGTCAAAAGCCAAGCCAGTCCTGATGCTTGTTTTGGGAATCTGAGGTGGAGGAAGGAATACCGACTGGTTAGAAACGGGATTGAATATATGATAGTAATGAACGTTCTCTCTTAGAGTCGAAAACAAAAGCATGCCATTGCATGAAGCACAGACATGGCAATTAGTTTCAGTACAAAAACCCGAAAACTGATTCGCTGTCAAAGATTGTGCATCATCCAGATCAAGGAAAATAAATTGAGCAGAACCATTACTGAACAAATAATGGAATAGAAGCCCTAGAGCCTGATCTCTATTGGCAAAAGAGGAAACCTCCATAGTTTCTGGCGAGGTGTAGCATGCAACAGAACAGGAAGTGTCTAATGAACTAAATATGAAAGAAATAAGACGTAATTTTGAATTTTGATCAACAGGTTTTATTAAAAAAGCAAGAAATGTCCCACTGCCATTCGATCAATCACACAGAACTTATATACATAAACTAAGAATTTAACCAATCAAACCAATATGAAACAAACACAGTTTCGACACTTACAAGTTGCTAGAAACAAGTAAACAAGTTTCATTGGGTTCTCCATCAGCAAATAATATTTTTCAGATATTATATTTCAGGTCAATTCAATGACAGAGACATCCTCGAATAGACAGACACTAAAGACAGAACACCAGTAAAAGGCGAGTAATTACTAATTATTATTGTATTTCATAATGTCAATACGATGAATATGTTTGACAATAGCCAATGAATTCAAGCACCGTATGAAAATCCTCCAACTTGATCTTATCTTATGTCAATCTCCTCGTAAACTCGTATATTTGAACTAAACCACCCAATCCTTAGTGCTATATCAATGACACTAAGCAGCTACTGATTAGAACTTCTAAAGGCTGGACAGAACTTCCAGGAAAGATAACAAATTAGAATGTAATCTGTATATCTGCTTCTTAGCAGCTTTCTATAAAAAAAATTGAAAAATTTAACAGTGTAGCATGATCTTCGGACATGAAAGTAATTGCTTTTCAAATAACAAGACTTGAGGGACCCAACATTGAAGTTGGCAAGTTGCTAAAATCTACTCTAGAAACAACTAAAATGGAGATAAACGATGAAAAGCAGCAAACGTAGCGAGGTATTCTAAGCTACATGCTAAAGCATTCAAGTTCTACTGAAACAGAATGGTATGAGATTATAATTTGTGAGCATCTATCATATATTTAATGATCAATCATAAAGTCAACCAACATCCCCCTTGAAGTAAGTTGCAAAACTAATTTTTGGGTAAGTCCAAATAGGAGATCCAACGCAGTGTAAATCCTCACCTTGGAACTCAAACAATTTCTCATCCCTGGCATTATCAATGATAATTGGCCAAAGAAATCCTCCTTCTTCACTGTTTTTCAGCTTCATTGGCATAGATTTCATTAATCTGTTAGCCTCACCCAGCATGTTTGCACGAGTATAAAGTTGAATCATACATGTATAATGTTCTAAAACAGGAGTAATTCCATGGCACTCGGTCATGTTTTTGAAGTGCCTAACACCCTCTTCGACATCATTTATGCTCACACAAGCACATAAAACCCCAACAAAAGAGATTGCATCTGGCTGGACATTAGCCTCCTCCATCTGTGCAAAAAGAAGAAGGGCCTCCTTGCCATATCCATGAACCCCAAAGCTCGTGATCATCGAATTCCAAGTAGCCAGGCTCTTCATTTCCATCTTGTCAAACACTAGCTTGGCACCTTCCAAACTACCACATTTGCTATACATATCAATTAGAGCAGTCCCAAGATATGCACCAATTTTGAACCCGTTTTGCAAAGCATAATCATGAATTTGGGTACCCAACTCAAGGCTTCCCAATTCAGTACATGCTTTTAGTAATCCTACCAAGGTAAACTCGTTGGGTCTGATTTTGTCATTCTGCATCCTCCAAAACAATTCAAACGCCTCCTGAGATCGTTGGTTCCTCACATACCCGTTAATCATTGCCGTCCAAGCAACAACATTTCTGTTTTGCATTTTATCGAACGCCTCACGGGCAGCATCTAATTGACCGCAAGAAACGAGGCCAGAAACTAAAGTGGTCCATGACACAACACTTCGAACAAACATTCTATCAAACACGTTACGCCCATAATCAAAATCCCCGCACTTGAAATAGAGATCCATCAAAGTGTTATGCAGAAAAGTATCGTTGGAAAACCCGGTTTTAATAGCAAAACCATGAATCTCTTTTCCCTTATCAAGAGCGGAAGCAGACAAACAAGCTTTAATAACGAAAGGAAAAGTGAACTTATCAGGCGGAAATCCCCGGCAAATGATGAGATTGTAAAGGAGAATAGCCTGTAGAGAAGTTCCACTCTTGGTGTAGGCCCTAATCATAAAATTCCAAGTAAAAGTATGAGGGCGTCGAATTTGATGAAAAACAAGAGTAGCATAATCTGTTTTCCCGTAAGAGAAGCAAAAGTCAAGAAATTTCCTGATAAGCAACTGATCATTCACTAAGCCGTTACGAATTATCTTAGCATGGACAAGCTTGAGGTGGGAGAAATTAGAGCATCTGTGAAGCAAGAAGAGAGCTTCTGGAGAACCGAACTTGGGTTTATCGGAGAAAGAGTGAGAAGTTAGACATTGGGAGGAGCGAGGTACATTGGCAGATGATGAAAGGCATGCGAACATTATAAGCTCTCTGATAACGGTAAATCAAATCGTGCAAGCAGCAGATATTGCTGCTGCTTCCAAAATAGGTGGGAATTGTTGGTGATTACAGAACAGTGAGAGGACTAGAATTTGAGGGAAATCCAGCGATTGGTTTGAGAGGTGCTAATTTCACCACCTGACCGTATTTGTATTCCGCCAATTGCACTCTTTTTATACGCACAAAAAAGCCAGATATTATCCATATTTTTTTGTTGTTGAAAAATTTAGATTTTTGAAGATAGTTGTATGGTCTCTTATCCATCATATTTTTATAGTATGATAAATAATATTTTGAAAATTTGCTAATTTTGTTACCCTTATTTCTTGAATTTTTTTAGGGGCAGGACTGTCATGGACATTTCTAGGGTCCTAAATGATAAATAATTTATGAGTCCTTATAGAGTTATAAAATGAAAATATATTTTAAAAACTTTCAACAACAAATTTGATATTTTCGATAATAAACAATAAAAGATTTTGTTGCACTTGGTATATATGATCTTAAGGTCACGATGAACTATAATTTGAAAATTATAGTTATGTAAGCATTTTTTAAGCAAATTAGAATCAATTTTTCACATAATATATCGTTGTGAACATATTTGAAAGATACAAGAATTTAATGAATTTAAAAAATGTTTGATAAAATGACATTAATTAATTACGGTATCAAAATCACCAAAGTACATATTGAATATTTAAAGAATACCTATCTTTTTGAAATATAAAAATATTATCAAATATTATATTCAAATATGTGATATTAGAGATTGTAATAAAAAAGATGAAACAAAAATTGAATACCAAAATTGTTTGCTTTTAATTAAAAAAGTTATACATAGCAAATCAATCAAACATTTTATTTGCTTAAACTAAATAAATATTGAAACGAAAGGTACTTAAAAATTTAATCATTAATTAATAAAAAAATAAATGCAAAAATTATATTGTTAATCTTGTTTTAAGAACGTTAAGAGAAAACACTTTTTAATATAATAATTTTTTGAAAGTGACATAGTAAAAACGATTATAATAGTTAACTTACAAAAAAATTAATTTAATTTTAGTGATTAACCTTATTTGTAATGGGAAAAAAGCCATTTGCAGGTTTTGAACCTAGGCTTCAGGTGGTGTGATCATGCACCCATATATCATACTTTATCACGTATATTTACATATTATATTTTCTATAGTTGTATTGTACACCAAAATTTGATATCCTCGAAAATTTGGGGTCCTGAGCGGTCGCACACCTCCCACATTTTCAAGGACGATCTTGTTCAGGGGTGGTCACCAAACCATTTGCAATATAACAAAAATAACTGTTTAGGTAACAAAATATCAGTGCTCCTAATTCATACGTGAAATGAGCAAAATAATAGAAGATTTAACATTCATTTAGATGAAGTTGAAATACCAATAAGGTGTAGCTTACTTGGTAACGCATGTTGGGCAAATTGGAGAAGAATAAGATTCAAATCCTACAAAATACATTTGTTGGGAGGGTGATAAACCTTAATTGTGACTAAATCCCGTACATGATTATTTCAATGGAAATACTTGTAAATGTTAAAAAAAGAAATTGAAATGATATTTGGCTTGATTAAAGTTAAATTATGTTGTAACCAATATCTTAAACTAATTTTAATTGAATTCATAACCCCTAGAAGTCTAGAATTTGAATCGCATTCGGCGATGATTTTTCTTTTCATTAAATATAAGTGCAAACATGAAAAGATTATCTCAAATGGAGGAGAAACAATTTCAATTTTGTTAAAGTCTGGTTTATAATGAGTTCATGGGTTAACTATATTAATATTATATGAAAGCACCAAAATTGCTAGTTATAGTAAAAAAATTAAAAATATAATTGTGAACAGTAAGTAGTTTCTAATGTAAGTTGAACCATGACTTCATTAATCACGGAATGAGTTTTAACCAATAGACTAAGCAGTCACTAAATGAGAAAATAGTTTCACATGAAACAAATAACCTGCAACATTGAAATAAATTGAACATTGTTTAGTAATGTTGGAAATGTATTAAAAATGGAATACTAATACAAGGAAATTGTAACAACAAAATGGAAATATAAGAATAAAGACTTAGAGAATATGGAGAATGAAACTTGTATTATATTTTGATGATTTATTTGATGAATAAAACTTTTACATACTTATAGTAAGAAATGAGAAACAAACCATTAAATATAGTAAACATACATATTAATTGTGATTATCTAACGTAGACTTCAAATATTAATGATATTTTATAAATATCATATAATAATAGACATCAATTATATAACAAATTATTTAACAAGGAAATCATTAAAACTATAATTGACATAGGAATGATATGTCTACAACTTGTTTTACTAAATACATATTGATAATAAGAAAAGTGGTTTCATTTCTTGAAAGATAAATTTTATATTCAAACTATCAAAAACTTGTTATATAAATACATCCGTAATCGCCTAAAATTTGATACTTTTGACTAGCTACCCCCTCCCTATTTGGCACGTGTACACTTATTCTCAACTTGACAAATGTATACTTGGGAGCAGCATTATGCCCATATTCGTAGTTGCGACTAACCTGTGTACTAGGGGAGAGCAAAAAACCAATATAACCGAACTGAATCAGAGAACTGGATCTGATTGGATGGGATTGAATCGAACCGAACTAATTTGGTTCGTTTCTTGGTTCATATATGTGAATAATTTGGTTTTCGGTTCGGTTCTCGGTTTTTGGGAAAAAATTCAAATAAACCGAAAACTGAAAAATAAATTTTAATTAATTTTAAATTAATTCAATAATTGTTTTCACATTCAATTTTCATTTAATACTTGAAAATTAAGGTTTTTTTCAAATCAACAATAAATTACATGTGTTAAAAATTATTTATATTGATTTTTAGTTATTTTATGTTAAAAAAATTAATATATGGAAAAAAATTAATTTAAAATAAAAAAATATAATTTTGGTTTAAAACCGAACCGAAAACCGAACCAAACCGAAACAATTCAGTTCGGTTTTCAGTTCTAAAATTCCCCCCTTTAGATTTTCGGTTCGGTTTTTGAACTGAACCGAGTTTTGCTCACCCCTACTGTGTACAACACTTGACATACGGTTTACAATTTAAAAGAGCACATACAATGCCCCGTTTGCTCCACAACTACAAATGTTAGCTCGAGAAGCCTTTTAGGTACATTTTTGCCAAGTTGAGACTTCTGGGTACACTTTGCTAAGCTAAGTGTAAATTGCTAAAATGCCCTTTTGAGCTTAACTTATACATTAATTAAATAACAATAACATCCTAACTAACTTCTATACTTTGATTATAGTATAGAATTCTACATTCTTCATTTTCTTTGATACTTATTTCAGTGTCTCTTTTAATTTGACATGATTTTAGTCAAGGTCCATAGGAAAACAATCATGAGGATCTTATATATCTTAAATAATACAAGTTCCTCGGTTTTTGAGATGTGATTCTATTTTCTAATAAATGAGGCTTTATTATTAACTTGATCATATTTTTAGGTAGTAGATGGAGTATTTTCATATGAACTTGTAGCCCGCACAAGTAACATAAAAATAGAAAGAAATGATTAATTCAGAACTTTATGTTCATTTGATTATTAAGAAAAAAAATTGGGGACTTAATATAAATATAAAATCAAATTTAAAAAAGTATCTTGTAGTTTCATTTATTTGTAAAACAAGGTTTGAAGAATTTTTTTACTTGTAAAAGGGGTCTATGATTTTAATTTTTTTGCAAAAGGGTTATATGATTTCACAATTGTGATGTTATATATTTTAAACAATTCAATATTCTAATAAATTATTTTATTTTTTAAAAATTATATGTTAGAGTTTGAGAAATTTTCTGAATTTTTTTTATAGTTTGTTATCATAATTTAATAAAAAAATATATACATTATTAAAAAATTGACAAAATGTATCATTGATGTATATTGCATTTGTATACATTTCCAACAAAAATTCAGATAAAAACGAATAGAATTATCTATTTTCATGACATAATTTAATGTTGAAAATCTTCTACATATGCAAATTTTTTGCATATGAATGAAATTTTTTTTCAAGCTTGGCATAGATATTATATAACAGTGCCATGTGAAATCACAACACCGTCCACAATCACCAATAATAATAATAATAATAATTCATTTTACAATCACGTAGTTGATGATTGATCCAGACTTTGGAAAATAAGGTTTACCAGATGCCAGCAGATAACCTGCGTCAATTACAAAGAATTTGAACATTTGAGTTGATGCATTGCAGAATTCGATAGTACAAAATGGACATTATAAAGCTGATTTGATGTGAAAATCGATTTGAGTTACATCGATAGCACCAACACATATCCACTTGGCTGTCTCACTCCCAAACGCTACAGGAAGTGACTCCTCAAATACTACTATTAGTACACTCAAGGATATAAAGACCATACCAAATGAAGAACATTTATCTCATTTGTATGGTTTGTGTCCCTGCTATGCTGTACAAGATGGTCAGAACTATAATGTCATTTTACAATGGTTGACGTTAGAAAATAAAAATAGAAAGGATGAAATACATGTTAAAAAATGAATGTATCGAGAAATATATACAAAAATAATAAAACAATGCAACGTATGTTTTAATTCAAATTTGGGAATTGTTTGCAGAGGACCATCCAATTCTAAAAGAAACAAGGAGGCTTTTTAATGCTTAATTTTAAAAAATACCCCTTCTATTTTGTATGTTTTAACTTTTAATCATTCGCATTTCTTCTTTGTTAGGGATCGAGATCATAACGATTTCTTCTTTTGTAGGGTCCTTCAATCCAGTTAATAATTTCAAATTATTAACCGTAATTCATCCATCTTTCTTTCAATGTTTCTTTGTTAATATCGATTTTGTATCAAGAATTAAGATATAAAACTGTATGAAATTATAAACTGCAGGCATACAAATATACAATTATACAAACTCTAAGCATAAAATCATACGAATTGTAAGTTATACAAACTACAAACATAAAATCATACAAATGATAAACTATATACATAAATTAATACAAACCATATATACAAACTCTATGTATAAAACCATACAAAGTGAAAATTATACAAACTTTAAACATAAAACCATATAAATTATAGGCACTGTTTTTTCCTCAAAATGTATGGTACGTATTAGATTATAGTAAAAATATAGAACATGTAATTATTTAGACCCCCTCTTTTTTTAGTAGTGCATTTAATCAAAATATGAAACTCAAAATAATAGTCCATTTCAAAATTTTACGATTTTTTTCCATCTTTCTTTCACGTATACCCTTATTTATTTCATAATATTAAATTTGCAGTGGGGTTGGAAAATTAAAACATTAAAGGTGTATAAGTATTTGCATGCTCTTATTAATTGTTTTATTAAAAATGTAAAATGTGTAAGAATAATACTAAAAAAGAAGGTAGCATTCCCTCCGATTCCTAATACTTATCATTTTAGACTTCTCATCACAACCAATAAGACATTTATTGCATTACTAATAATTTATCCATTTTACTTTATAATAAAATTCTCTTTCTTCCTAATTAGCAACTTATAAATTATTGTATACTTACATTTTTCCTAATTAATGCAAGAGTAAATTAAGAATAAACTATTAAAAGTTGCATTGATATTCTAAAATGACAAGTAAAAAATATCAAAATTAAAAATCTGTAAACCGAAAAAAAAAAATAATATAATCATCGAAACCAATAAATAATTATCAAAGTTACACGATGATTATTTTATCCTTGACGTTTAACTATTGTACTAATAAAACATTTGTTTTACAACAAAATCTCGAAGCCTACGCTTCAAAAATAAATATATTGTATATTGTATTTTTATTTACATGTTATTTTTTGTTTACTTATTGTAAGCAAATTTTAGCATATATTTACCGAATTATAAGCAAGCTCCAAAAACATTTTTCAACCCATTGTTTATAAAAAGATAAAAATATCTTGTGTCATAATTATGTACACCTTTTTAGATAGTTGCACAATTTAGACATTTCCATAATAATATACTCAGTATTTGCTTTGACTTCTTTTATTTATCTGTTTATCTACACCGTGAATCCGATAGCCAACCACCCCGATATCGCCTCAGGCCGCCGTTATCCGCTGCTCTCTTCTCCAAAATGGGGGCGAGCGGAGACCCCAATCAAGACGGTTCCGATGAGCAGCAGAAGAGATCAGAGATCTACACCTACGAAGCTCCATGGCACATCTACGCCATGAACTGGAGCGTCCGCCGCGACAAGAAGTACCGATTAGCCATTGCAAGCCTCCTTGAGCAGTACCCTAACCGTGTAGAAATCGTCCAGCTGGATGATTCCAATGGCGAGATCCGATCCGACCCGAATCTCTCTTTCGAACACCCTTACCCGCCTACTAAGACCATGTTTATCCCCGATAAGGAGTGCCAAAAGCCGGACCTCTTGGCTACTTCCAGCGACTTCCTCCGCGTCTGGCGAATCGGCGACGATCAGTCTCGAGTGGAGCTCAAAAGCTTGCTCAACGGCAACAAGAGCAGCGAATTCTGCGGGCCGCTCACTTCTTTTGACTGGAATGAGGCCGAGCCGAAACGAATTGGTACTTCCAGCATCGATACAACTTGTACGATTTGGGATATTGAACGAGAGACAGTCGATACGCAGCTGATTGCTCACGATAAGGAGGTTTATGATATTGCTTGGGGCGGCGTTGGGGTTTTTGCCTCCGTCTCTGCTGACGGTTCAGTTAGGGTTTTTGATCTTCGAGATAAGGAGCATTCGACTATAATCTATGAGAGTTCAGAGCCGGATACTCCATTGGTAAGGCTAGGATGGAACAAGCAGGATCCAAGGTATATGGCTACGATTATCATGGATAGTGCTAAAGTGGTGGTGCTTGATATCCGCTTCCCGACTCTTCCGGTGGTGGAATTGCAGAGACACCATGCCAGTGTTAATGCAATTGCTTGGGCGCCGCATAGCTCTTGCCATATCTGTACCGCTGGGGATGATTCTCAGGCTTTGATATGGGATTTATCGTCTATGGGGCAGCCTGTGGAAGGTGGACTGGATCCAATTCTGGCTTATACTGCTGGTGCTGAAATTGAACAACTGCAGTGGTCTTCTTCTCAGCCTGATTGGGTTGCAATTGCGTTTTCTACCAAATTGCAGATTCTTAGGGTTTGATACTTCAATTCATGTTGTCTGTATCTACAAGCAGGGAAAAACTCCATGCCTGCTGCTGGAGTTGCTAGGTAATAGTATTTGGAAAGAAAAACTGCTCTATTTTTTTTGATGCTATTGACTGTTGTTTTAACTAATGACATGAAAGTGTTCGTAATTAGCCTTTAGTATGGTTTTGTTCTCTTCCTGTTCAGGATTTCTCTGTTTTGGAATGTTATATCATGTAAGATATGCACCTGATTTGAATTTTTAAACAATCACCAGCAAATGATAACAGGTTTGTGCCTTTCTAGTAGCTATTTAGGGTTCATTCTGCCTACTGTCAAGTCATTGATAATGCAATGAGGAGATTGATGATTTCTCAACTCTTGTGAATATTTAGGATGTAGTATCTTGTGTTGAATTGCAGTGAATGTGCATATCCATGTTCTGTTACAGTTTTCCCATTGAACTTAGTTTGATGCCTGTAGGAGCCAACTCTGTATAAAAGATTTGTCTTTCATTTTGCTTTGATTCTGGTAGCCCATTACCTTAGAAAAACTTATCAGTTTATAAATTTAGGTTGAGCTAATTTATGCTTAGTTATAAAAATTTATGATACCAATGATTCAAACAAATTTATGATACAAACCATTCGATTCAATTCATAACTCACAAAATTTGAATTCCGATTCTTGATTTGACAATTGTGGTTGAGAGTATAAAAAAAACTCCCTATCTATCATCTTAATTTTGCTTGATTTATCCAGTGACGTGAATTTTGTGCTTGCAATTAACTGTTGTGGCGACTTTTGCCCAATCCAAGGAACCAGCTTTCTATTATCTGCTACTGGAACTGATGAAAGTGGGATTTGTTAAATGTTGCTTCGTTCTGTATACATTCCGTTTGTTTATCAGAATAATGAGGCATTATGACTATCAATTGTCTGATGAGATCAATTGGAAATACTGATCTCAACGAGAAATTTTTTGAAGGAAAATAAGCGTAATTTGTATTTGGGTCTAGGGCTAGGACCATGGTAGCAACTGAGCAGTTCACTATACTGTGATGTGTGAACAGTAAAATACACCGGCAATATATCTACCTAGTGGAATAATTAAATTTAATTGATATTTCATTTTTCTATGATACTTTTGTTTGAGTTGAATGTTACTTGTAAACGATATCACTGGTCATGGAACTCTTTAGAATTTTCGGTTATTCATCTATGCAATACATGCTGGATTCTCTTTCATATTTTTATGAAATAGGCTTTTGAACGAGACGAGATTTTAATTTGTAATTTGAATTCGAATTTGAAATGTATAGTGATGGGTATTCACTGATGCAGTGTGGGAAATCACTATGCAGTTTTTTTTTGTAGTAATGGAAGTCTGCTACTTTCCCTGGCTCCATATTTCATCTTGTTTTCCAGATTAAGACCGGCATTGTGATTTCCCTGGCTCCAGATTTCAGCTTGTTTTCCAGTCTTTTTTTATCAGGATGTTAGGATCCAAATTTCCTAACCATAACTTTCAATTGTTGCAGATTGATTTCGGTCTTTAAATCACCTGTTACGCTTGCATCAATTAAACATTAGTGTGAAATCACTTGTTTCAAATTTACACAGAAATGTTGCATGATTACCTTAAATGCCCTGCCATCACAGCAGATCACAGATACTTGAGTTCAATAAATTAAGCGTAAAATCATGGCAGTTTGTAAAAGAAGCTAAAACCAAAATGAAAATAGAAACGTAGAATTAGTAAGGTTCTGTTCTCTTTAACTACAATTCAATTAAGTTAAGTTCAGCTATGAGTACTTATAAATTTACACTAAAATAAGTTCAGATAAGTTCAATTTAACTTCTAAAGTTGAAGAGGGAACCTTCAATTCTGCTACATTTGACATGTTTCCTGAGAAAGGGAAAGCTGAAGCATAGAAGAGAGGAAAATTAGCGTTCTGTGTTGCAATATAGGGTAAAGTGAATAAGTATTTCTATAGTGGTATAAGATAAAAAATAAAATAGGGGTCCAAAATGGGATATGGATGTTGAGTTTGTTTAATTAATAGCCAATCATTTAAATCACATTGATATCAATGTTCAACGTAAAAGCAAATCAATGGGACAGCTTCTTCTCAACATCAAACCTTTCGCGCTTTAGAGAGTCATATCGTGTTGATTTTTCCCCCATAACTCGATTAGCACCTCCCAAAATTGTTTGAGTTTGATCGATCATGGTAGCAAGTTACTTGTGAATCCTCCCCAAGGAATTGGCGTTTTTCGTTGCATTAATATTATTAGATACCAAATAATGGCATAATAAGACTCACCAAGTTGATATGGCTTGTCTTGGGTGAATTATCAAAGTTATATATTTAAGTTTTTTTTGGCTTGAACTTGAAACTAAAATTAAAAAGAGGAGATTCTTAACCCCTCTCATGCATCCTCCTATAAGGATGTAGTCATTTATTTCCTATTAAAGTTTCATCCAATTTATGTCTAGTGATTAAAACTGAATTTATGATCTCTAAATATTTCAAGTTCAAGTTACATCTAGAATGTGTTGGTCATTGGACTTCAATTTTAAGTGCAATTACACTTAAAAAAAACTAGGTAGTGGGATTTTTTGTATTATAGAATAGAATATTCAATGAATATTGGAATGATATGGGAAGTGGAGGATGGAAGCCAAACAAAAATAGGCCATTCATCTGCCTATTCCTATCTATATTTCCTTAACATGTGATTGCTATCATCACCCTGTACTATCCAATTTCGAAGGTCTATATTGTAATTTCCATGGGACAGGAAATGTTGTTGCAACCTTCTCTATTCCTAACCACAGACCTTTCTGTGTAACCAAAATGATCACAAACAAAATAAATTGTTAATGTGTTAGTTTTTCATTAAACAACCATTTTTCGATTTATCTCACAAAAATGGCGATATTATGTGATTGAGCTAATGCGTTGTATTAGTGAAGAATAAAAAACTACACTAATTTCGCAAGTAGAAAATGTGACACGTGTTATAAATTTTTGATGGCAGATCAAGGCAATGTTGTTGGCTTTATTGATATAATACATTAAATTATCTTATTTTACTAGAATGTAATATTAATATGATTAGTGACAGTGCATATTGAGTTAAATGGTGATTTACGGTAAGGTAGAAAATATAAGAAAAAAATATATAAAAAAAGAAAAGAAAAGAAAAGCAGAGCCATACAAAAGAAGAAGAGGCTATCCAAAATCTGATCTTCTCTTAAGTCCCTGCTATCATTCATTCATCTCTTTTAACTCAAACCTCAGCTTCTACTAGTTTGAGTTGTTGTTTTTGTTGCTAGATTGCATTATGGCTTCGGCTACTTTTTCTGTAGCCAAACCTCCCCTTCAGGTTCATCTTTTTTACTTTCTTCTTCTTTTCAATGCTCACTATTTGATTATGTACTTAAATGATAACCTCTCTTTTGATTTGGTACAGGGAAACGGATTCCAAGAATTCTCAGGCCTCCGCAGCTCTTCCTCTTTCCTTCCCTTCAAGAAAACTTGCGACGATTTTGTCTCCTTCGTTGCTTTCCAGACTTCTGCTGTATGTTTTCTTCTTTTCTTTTTTTACCATCGCTGCCATATACGGTGTATTCTACTGCACTCTGCTATTAAATGCCAAATCTTTTTGTAATGTAAGGCAACTTCTTTTACTCTTTCACCCTATGATTTTAACTGGTTTCCAATTTGATTTCATATCTTTTCACTCGAATTGTGCAACTAATATACAATGGCTCTTTAGATTGTTGTTAGTTGAAAACATAGTTAATGTATCATTTACTCTGACATTCGGGACTGTATTGGTTTGGGCTAATGGATCTGGTGTAGCCCTTTTGCCCATTTGATTATGATGCATATCCATTTGCTTATGTGCCACCCTCATACCATTTTAGTCATTGTAATAACACAATATGTTATCTTTGTGATGCAAAATCTACATTCATGATACCATGCATAATCAGTACTAAATGGACAAAAGAAAAATATAATGAATTGCACGACACACAAGCCGAATGAGTAAAAAATTTTGGAGTGATTTAATCTCCAACGAAACCAGTGGCGAAGCCACTTGTAAATATGTGGGGTCCAATGACCCCACTTTTTTTTTTTAGGAAGTAGTATAAATTTACTAGTAAATTGTATTTGGACCCCCATTAAAAATTAATATTGGACCCCGAATTAATATTAAAATCACACATTATTTTAGAAAAATATATTTTTTTACTAAATGTATTTATATCTTTATAAATTTAGCTCTAGTATTTCTTTTACAATTTTATTGTTCATTAAAAATATTCACCATTATTATTTCTAAACTTTTTTCATGAATTTATAAATTACTTGAAATTTTAAAACATTTGATGTTTGGATGTGGACACCATAGTAAAAAATTCCTGGATTCGCCACTGAACGAAACGTCACTTGGTTTAAACTAATAATGATGTTATAAACCAAACCGGGACACAGAATTTATGCAGTATCTTACATATCAAATTAATAGATAAAGTAAAATTTAAAGTAAGTTGACACGTGGAAAATGAAGGTGGGGAGTAGCAACGGAGGATACCGGAGAGTTGCACCACAAGCCAAGTTAAAAGTGGCCATCAATGGATTCGGAAGAATTGGAAGAAACTTCTTGAGATGCTGGCATGGCCGCAAAGACTCGCCGCTCGATGTCATTGCTATCAACGACACAGGAGGCGTAAAACAAGCTTCCCACTTGCTAAAGTACGACTCGACCCTCGGCATCTTCGAGGCCGATGTCAAACCCGTTGGCGAGGATGGTATCTCGGTTGACGGAAAGGTCATCAAGGTTGTTTCCAGCCGCAACCCTCTCAACCTTCCCTGGAAGTAAGTCACATGTACAATCTATCCCTAGTATAGGCATGGTATAGTTATATCATAGTGGTCTAAAATGGATGATTTTGTGTTTGTCAGGGAACTTGGAGTGGACCTAGTGATTGAGGGAACCGGAGTGTTCGTTGACAGAGAGGGTGCGGGGAAGCACATTGAGGCTGGAGCCAAGAAGGTGCTCATTACCGCACCGGGAAAAGGAGATATCCCGACCTATGTTGTTGGTGTCAATGCTGATGCTTACAGCCCAGACGAGCCTATCATCAGCAATGCTTCTTGTACTACCAACTGCCTTGCTCCCTTCGTCAAGGTCCTCGACCAAAAATTCGGTAATTTTCATATTCAAGTCCTTGCATTTCTTTCATATATTCAAACTGGTCCTGACATTTTGATTGCCCTATGCATAATAAGAAAAAAAAGCTAAAAATTTTATGTAAAATTGAATATATTATCATAATTTTTCTTCAGATATAATTAATTCAAAAAAAATTATTAAAAAATTTGGGCACTTTGTAGTTTTGGGTCTTAAGCCTTGGCACTCCTGGTCTATGACTAGTAGCAGGCCTGCATATATTACAACGTCGATGCATATTTTTTTATTGTGGCAGGGATCATCAAGGGAACCATGACAACAACTCACTCATACACGGGTGACCAGAGGCTCCTGGACGCGAGCCACCGTGACTTGCGAAGAGCAAGAGCTGCGGCTCTCAACATCGTCCCAACATCAACAGGGGCAGCCAAGGCGGTCGCCCTTGTTCTCCCGACGCTAAAAGGAAAGCTCAACGGGATAGCCCTTCGTGTGCCGACCCCGAACGTCTCCGTTGTAGACCTTGTCGTTCAAGTGTCGAAGAAGACGTTCGCTGAGGAAGTAAATGCAGCATTCAGAGAGAGCGCGGAGAAGGAGCTGAACGGGATCCTGTCGGTATGTGACGAGCCACTTGTCTCGGTTGATTTCAGGTGCTCTGATGTGTCATCGACCGTCGATTCGTCGTTGACGATGGTGATGGGGGACGATATGGTGAAGGTGATCGCGTGGTATGATAATGAATGGGGTTACTCTCAAAGGGTTGTTGATTTGGCTGACATTGTTGCCAATCAGTGGAAGTAGAACACTCGTGGGTTTCTTCATTTGCATTATTTGTGATTTCTGAATTGTTGGGTTTTTGTATAATTATATATCGTTGTCCATCGGATTTTTTTTCTTCCATTTATGCTATGCAATAAGCATTAAGAAATGTAATAATTGAAACTATTTTATTTATCATATATTCTAGAGGATTCGCTTTCCACTTTTTTTTACCTTTACAATACTACAACTTTTGTTATGTGAAGTAATAATGAAAACATAATACAATGCAACTTCTATAAAATCCTGCTTCACATGGAATTGGTATATGAAAATCAGAATATTTCGAACAACTTGGCAGTGACATATGATTAACTACGAGGAAGCTAATAGTGTAAAAAGGTGAGACATAGGAAGATTCAAATTTTTTTATATAACATAAAAGTTAATAATGTATTTGATCAAACTAAGTTATACATATTTACTGTATTTTTAATGATTTTTCCATATTTACTAAAAACTAAATAACCGTTTATTATCCATGAATATATATATATGTTTATGAAAATATTACTTTATATAAAAATTTCATCTGCTATTGTTAGTTTGTACTTATATTTAGGTTTTGTTTGGTTGGCTGTGAAAATAGAATAGTAAAACAAATGAAAAATTGTTAAACAAAGAAGAAATGACTATTCCTAATTTTTATAAGAATTGATGAATTAATTATTTATTCATTTCATAAAGGAATAATTATTTCATGAATCTTGTGGAAATTAGATTTAGTTATTCCCTACTTAAACTTGACAGTATTTGAGATTTTCCGTTCATTTTTTTAGTTCTATCACCTCAACTAAACGAGAACTTTGTATTTTATTATTTTAGCAATAAAAACAATAAAAAGAAATTAAAATTCAAACCGGTTAGAATCGGGTATCTGGACCAACCCGTTTGTGGATGAGTACCGCCGAAAACCAAAGGCCATATCACAAAAACGATAGCCACAAAAGCGGCAGCAGAGTCTGCAACGCCCCTCCTCCAATGGCGGCAACTGCTGCAAGAACCGTCCTTCACTCCTCCCAATCCCATTTCAAGCTCTTCTCTTTTCCCTTTTCAATTTCTCATTCAGCCAACCTCAGAAAAAACCCCAATTTGTTCTCTTCTCTCCCTCCTCTCAGATGCCTACATTCTGCAGCTACGCAGCATCAATCCTCCGCCACACAAACCCAGAATTCAGTTCGCCGGCCCAACGTGGTCGATATCCTGGAGGAAAGGGGCTTGCTTGAATCCATCACCAGTGAAAACCTCAGGTCCGCTTCTTCACTTTCTGATTCTATTCTCAAAGTTTACTGCGGTTTTGATCCAACTGCCGAGAGCTTACATTTGGGTAATCTCCTCGGCATTATTGTGCTTTCTTGGTTCCAGAAGTGCGGCCACAAGGCCGTCGCTTTGATTGGTGGCGCCACCGCCAGAATCGGTGATCCATCTGGAAAAAGCATCGAAAGACCCGAGCTTGATGCTGATACATTGGAGAAGAATACCAATGGAATTACTGAAACCCTAACTAGAATTTTCAATAAGAACATGAATTCGAACAACCCAATTGTAGTTATGAACAATTATGACTGGTGGAAAGATGTTAGATTAGTGGATTTTTTGAGACAAGTAGGCAGATATGCTAGAGTAGGCACAATGATAGCCAAGGAGAGTGTGAAAAAGCGGCTTGAATCCGAGCAAGGAATGAGTTACACCGAATTCACATACCAGCTCCTTCAAGGCTACGATTTTGTGCATCTTTTTCGAAACGACGGTGTGAATGTTCAGATTGGGGGAAGTGATCAATGGGGTAACATAACTGCTGGAACTGAACTTATCAGAAAAATTCTACAGCCACAAGATGGAGCCGAGGCTTATGGATTAACATTCCCTCTTTTACTAAAGAGTGATGGCACCAAATTCGGTAAATCGGAGGATGGTGCCATTTGGCTCTCTCCCTTACTACTGTCTCCCTACAAGTTCTACCAGTACTTCTTCTCTGTTTCTGATGCTGACGTCATCAGATTCTTAAAGATACTAACTTTCTTGGAATTAAAAGAGATTGAAGAACTGGAAATGGGAATGAAGAGGCCTGGTTATGTTCCCAATACAGCTCAGCGCAGGCTCGCTGAGGAAGTGACCCGTTTCGTTCATGGCGAAGATGGGTTGGTTGAGGCGCTTAAGGCAACTGAGGCTTTGAGGCCAGGAGCTGAGACTAAGTTGGACTGGAAAACTATAGAGGGAATTGCCGAGGATGTTCCTTCCTGCTCCTTAGCTTATGATCAAGTTATTAATCTTTCTTTTGTTGATCTGTCGGTTACCTCGGGATTGCTTGAGAGTA
The DNA here is from genome assembly GCA_949673415.1 of Euphorbia schlechtendalii. Lineage (NCBI taxonomy): Eukaryota > Viridiplantae > Streptophyta > Magnoliopsida > Malpighiales > Euphorbiaceae > Euphorbia > Euphorbia schlechtendalii. The sequence goes on along the minus strand of CATIWQ010224122.1, from coordinate 14,180 downwards.
AATCAGCTGCTCGACGAATGTTGAAGCAAGGGGGACTTTACTTGAACAATAGTAGAGTTGATGACGAAAGCAAGAGAATTGAAGCTGAAGATATTGTGGATGGCAAAGTTCTGCTTTTATCTGCTGGCAAGAAGAACAAGGTTGTTGTACGTATCTCGTGATTTCTATGCCCTTGTTGCGCAGTTCATGATTTTCTCAGATTGTTTGAGATGACTTTAGGAGCTTATTGTTAAACACTACTGCAATTGCATTCTCTTATTTATATTTTCCAGTTTAACAGGTTATTCTTATCCACTGTAAACTTGTTACTGTATTTTTTGGTAGCTGCGTAATTTGTATAATGCTATTCTTGAAGTTAATAATAGCTTGCCGTTGATCAAGTAACAAGTGTTTTTATTTGTTGTTTGGATGGTTGCCATTATCAAGGTATCATTTCCTTATGTGCTGCATTTTGGGTGGTAGGTATGTTGAAAATGGAAAGGTGCTCAACAATGTCATTTTTTGCATTTTTAGTATCATTTTTATTTTTTGGTTGGTTTTGGGGAACATGATCCCGTCTTCGAATTGGTTATTTTGGTTTGTGTAATCATCCGAACAAAACTTGATGGAATTTACAAGTTTTAACTGAAAGCAACGGAATTTAGGTCATGTTCTCTTGAACTACAATTAAATTAAATCCAGTTCAATTCAGTTCACTTACGTGTAGTTTTTGATTTACATTGAAATAAGTTTAATTCAGTTCAGTTAAATTAATCTTAGTTCAGTTCTTCTTTCAAAAATTGAAGAACATATTAGACATGAACTTATATCAGTATATGATTGTTAAGGGCGCAGGAGAGTCAGAAGCTTTAGAGTTATTGCAAGCGCGAAAAAGAAAAAAACAGCAAGACAAATGCATATGTTCCAAACAAACAATTACCTTTGCATCTAGAGAAGGGAGTAAGTGCTGTTGCCTTGTATTTTTCAGTTTCTTTTTGATGAATTTAATTCCTACATTTACTCCTCAAATCACTATCATCATTACAAGTATAATAGAATACTGTTTAGGAAGATAATTAATCTGACACGTATAATTAGTAATTACTCCTAAAATCACTCCTATCCATTTATGTCGTGTAGAACACAGTCACAATTTTTTCTCCTAAAATCGCTCCAATCAACAAATTAGCAAATTTGAAGTTAGATCAGATTTCAAGTAGAATCTAAGACAGAAAGATCCGACTTCTCCACACCTCTTTACTTCATGAAATACAATCACAAAACGAGAAGGTTGTGTTAAGCACACGTGACATTCAATGCTCCACAACCACAAAACCCTGAGAAAAGAATACCACAATGTATGAGACACGCATTATATTTACAAGTCTTAAAGCGAATATAACTTTGAACTAAAATTAAATTATTTTTATGATGTAAGTTCAAGATAGCATATCCATAGTCTTTTTCACATGTTGGACTCGTTTTAGCTTTAGTTTTTGCTGTTGCCAATAATTTTCACCATTTGTTGTAAGTAAGCCTGTGCGTGGACCGTGTCCGGGTCAGGCCTGGCCAGACCTAGCTAAAAATATGTAGCCCCAGCGCGGCCCAACTTATAAAAAAATATATCCCAGGCTCGGTCCGAGCCATTATAAATTAATTAAATCCCAAGTTCGGTCCGCTAGCTTACCGACTGATATTTTCTTATAAAAAACAATAATACAAATTAATAAAGTTATTAAAAATAAAAATTTGCTATACATTGTAATATAAAAGGTCACAAAGTTGAGTTTAGATGCTTAACTTTACCAAAATATTGATATTTTTGGCCATATTAATTGTATTAGGATTATATTATATAAATATATATTTATTATTATTTCTGGCTGGAGGGATTGGGTTTAAATTTTATTATTAAAATCAAACTTACCACATACATTACTCGATTCACTTCGGATTTGGATCAAACATATTAATTAAATAATTTGTCCAAAACCATCCCATGAAAAATGAACATGGACTGCAGCGATCAGACACGCCTTTCTAGTTGTAAGCAAATGTCTGATAATGGTACCTTAACGCCTAAATATTCCACTCCCTTCTTGTTATGGACATAGACCCTTGGCTCAACACAGCCCACTATAATTTGGCCCATTTCGATCTTAATCAAAACTATCAGCAGAGCTGTACTAGCACCAAATCATTGTATACCCCATTTCTAAAGTTATATTATATTAGCATATTATTGTATTGCATTATTGTAACTTTTTGACTTTAGTAACTAAAATTGCCCTTAACTAGCTGTTAATTTGCTGGACTTCTATTGAGAGCCAATTTTCACCCCTTTGATGAATGATATTTGACAAGATGTGGCCCATCTAGCTTTTGAAATGTTGAACTATTTTTTTCGTAAAGCTTTCAATTCTTAAATTAGACCATTTTGATTAATTTTGCAAGAACATTATTACATCAATCGATCTCTGACTTTTAACTTGATTAGGTGGCCACTGGCCAGGTCTTTTCTGGTGCTGCTCTATGTGTTGAATTTCAAATTGAGTAAATTCTATGTCTCTCTCCATAATGTATGCACATGAGCTAAGATTAGAACAAGGCTACAATATCAAATTAATTAGTTAAAACATTAATATTGTCTTCTTCTCCTTCTCTTTCTTTGTTTTAGGTGACAAAAGAGTAGAATTTACACACTTTCACATGGATTCTTTTTCAAAACATGTATATGCATTATCAAAAATATTCTCAACATATGCTTCCTATAAATAGACAAAGACACATGTTCATTTTCTAATCTCAATTGATGTTTCATTTCTTTTATAAGAGATATGGTTTTCTGCAACCAAATTCCTAATTATAATCCATACGCTGCAAATTACGTCAATATTATTCAAATTTTTTGAAAGGGATACTAATGTTTATTTTAGACTTAAAAATTTGGAACCAACAAACAATATTTGAATTAATGAAGCAAAATAAATTCAATACAAATAAATTACAAACACCCAAACCCAATGCATCAATTTCTTTATAATGTATCCGCAAATACTATAAATACTCTCCACGGACATAATAATAGTTTAAGACGTTTAAATGTCATGATCGCGCCTGCATTCCACGGGAATAGTCGGAAACCGAGAACGATCAGTGCAGTAGTTATAAATAGTAAATTTTCGACGAACCCATTTGAGTCTGCGGTACTGAGCAGCATCGAGATCTTGGTACTCCTTCTGGTCCCACCAGCGTTTGCCTTGAGTCTCGCAGTACTTAGCCTGCACCGATGCCTCGCACCCGTCTATGTGGAACCCTTTGTAGGAGGCCACAAATGGTGCCTTTGACCAGTCCGTTTTCTCCAACCCCCCTCGGGTGGCCCAGTCATCTGCATTCCACAAGCTCGAGTATAGCTTCATCGGCTGGTCGAACGGGAATCTCACCCCTAAATCTTTGCTGTTCTTGAACACCCGAATCGGAATATTGTCCACCAAAAACCTATTAAAATGGGTAAGAAGTAAGAACAAACAAATGCAGGTTTTTTTTGAAATAACCACTTTGTGGATGTTTGGTAAATAAATGCAGGTTTTAAGAAAAAAACAATCTGGTTTAGCTATGTTTTTGTTACTTACACAATCTGATACATGTTCCAGAGAATAGAGTAAGTGTGGTAAGCTTTGGTTGGATCAAACCACAGATAAATTCTCTGTTCTCTGTTTCCTTTTCCTCCGGTGAACACATTTGTCTGCAATATGTAGGGCTGCCCTGTTCGGTTTCCCAGAAACTCGAAGTCTATTTCGTCATGCTCGTTGTTTTGAGATGATAACTGCATTAGAACATAAAAAATAATTAATCGCAACATTGAATTGAACTGACTAAATAACCCATTTGATTAAAAATGAAAAGGAAGAGGATGGATGGGCTTACATAGAAAGCAGTCACAGTTCCGGCAGAATCGCCGGCAACCATCTTAATGTGCATACTGAAATGCCCAAACAAGTAAGATCCTTTGGATTGGAATCCGGTACCGGTGTATTTGTCAAGCATGAGCTGAATCTCAGAACCGCCGTTGAAATACTTGATATGATCAAAAGCCCAAGTAGGGACATAGTTGCGGCCGAAAGGCACATCGACGGCCTTCTTTGGTGTTGCTGCTCTGCTTCCGATTGCCAAAACAAGAAAACACAGGCAGACGCTCCGTACTAAATTACCCATCTTTTGTTCTTACAATAAAACCGATAAGATTGATATGTTTAAGATTCGTTTCAGGCACTCCATATTTATAGGGCCCAACAAAGAGAGAGAGAGTAGTTTAATTATATACTTGTGAATAAATATGTAAATTATTTGTCAGAACAACTTAGCATTGTTAGGATTGCACGTGGAATTGTCATTAAACAATAATCCTTTCTCTTATTAAAAGAAATACCATCATTAAGGTTTTTAGTATAGTAGGGAAAGAGGATTGCGTATAATAATAAACAAATATGATTCAACTTTATTTATCAACTTCAACATTTAGAACGAAATAGTTTTGTGGATGACACTGTATTTGGCTCAAATGTATATTGTAATTGTCTTTTCAAAGTTTCTCTTAATTTTAGAGTTTTCAAAATTTTCTCTTAAACCTCATGAATCTATAGTAAAAGTGATCCAGTTTACCCAGAACAGCACACGTCAACTTTTGGTTGGTTTAAATCTACAAAGATGTCATTTATCCAGGGAAAATTATTTTAAGGATCAGGTTCAAAGAATCGATCGGATCTTTGCATGCTTACCATGTATAACAAGCATGCAAGGATTCAGTCCTCTGAATCTGACCCTTCATATAATTCCCCATTTATCCCTTTTTTTTCTCTATCCAATCAAAACATTACATGTTGAGGGCATATATTTGGTCTTATTTATTTCATCTCTAGTTGCATCAAACTACTCATGAAGTATGAGTAAAATGATTAAAATGTTGATTGAGTTGTTTTAGGCTTAATGAATCCATCGCCTCCTAAAACTTATTATCCTGAATTTTTAAATGTGTCATATACCATCTTGAACTTGTTTAAAATGCATCAGCTTGCCCCCCCACCCACAATGTCATGTGTCAACTTCTAGTTGGAGAGAAAAAATATGAAAAATGACATATTTGAAAAGTCAAACCAACCGGAAACTAATACATGGCGATGAGAGGCAAACTGCTGCATTTAAAACAAGTTAGGTTATCAAGCGCCCATTTTGCACAATTTCAGATGGTTATAAATGCATTAGACCTTATTTATAATATCATTTAATTAAGTCAAATACATCAATACCCCTTAAACTTCCCTAAAAATCAATTTTCCCTTCAAACTTTCAAAAGTTCTACTGAACTTTGTAAAAAAAATTTCAAATAACCATTGAACTTGCAAAAAATGAATAATAACCCTCCAACGTGTGAGCTTTTGGTTGGAGAGAGAAAAATAACATGTTTGAAAAATTAAACCAACTAAAATCTAACATATAATATTTAGGAGTAAATGAGTTCACTTTTTGCAAATTTATGAGTTTATTTAGAACTTTCTACAAATTTAAGAAGTTAATTTGAAACTTTTAAAAGTTTAGATGATAAAATAGATGTTTAGAATATTGAATCTTTTAATTATAGAATGTTAATATGAATATGCTCCCGCAAAAAGGATAGAGAATACATGTGCATTATCCAAGATGATAAAGGCACTGAGAGACTTGGACCTTGTAATTACAAAATTATGGTTATTCTAAACCATTTATGCTAAGATCCGTCTAATTGTCGTTTTAACTAATTCATAATTTTTAAGATAATAACTAATCAAATAAGATGATTTACTAGTTTACCCTTTCATAAATGTCCTATTCAATTTTCAAGACTATTAATTTGTTCAATAAAAACAATTTTACCTATAGTCTTCTCTTGTTATTAGATATTAGAATATAATTATCTTCGAAGTTGAATAAATTAATAGAGGTAGGAATGGAAAACTTGGAAAAGAACATCTTGGAAATGCAAAATGATAATAAAAAAGAGACAACGAAATCCCACTATAACGACAATATTTAGTAGACGGAGGGAGTACTAATTAAACATTTTTCCCATAAAATTTTCTGATCCTGCTTCTTTATGTAAAGATAGCCGGGTTCACGTATACTCAGATGGTGAAATGCAAAGAAGTCTACCTTAACCAGGCTGATCTTGGGGTGTGGGCAACGAGCGCGACCGCACAGGATCTATGTCGGAAGGGGCTTCAAAATTAATAATTTTTAATAATATTAGTAGTAAATGTTAAAAAGATTAAAGTAAATAGTAATTATTGGTAAATGAATTGATAGATACGAGATGTCATATGATTTGAATTTTAATTTTCGTAAAATATTTAATTTTTATTATAATTTTTTTTACCGATAATCCTTTTTATTAATTTTTTTACTATTTTACCTAGGATCCTCAAATTGTTCAAAAACTATAACTCATTGAACACATGGAAACAACTCGGCTAGTAAAAAAATTGTTGGTGGGTTAATATGGAAGCAGAAGCACATGTAATGAGCAAAGGACAGATCATGGCATTTAATTAAATTTGGATAATAATATGATTTTGTTTGTTACATGACACAACACTACCGATTGATTGAACTGAAGATCCCATTATTAGTTATGGGTGGATGTCTCATGAATAATCAATTGCCTTGTCATCATCTAGCTATTTCTATTCCATTTTTGTATTCCCAATTTTCTGCGCTTACTGTAAGCATTGTTGAATCCTCTTTTCTGTTACTATCTCGTTTAATTTTCGCTTGTATTTTTTCACATATCTCTTATGTTACAATTTCATAAACAAATGAGGATATATTTAAATAAAAAACATTGCATACTTTAAATAAAATATAAATTCTAATATGAAGTGACCCATAAATTTGATTAATTCTATATTGCGTAAGATCTGTAACTTATAGTATTGGTCCGCCACTGTATAAAAATGTGCCAAAAGTACCTCATAAGAGCCAACTTCACAGATAATTTTGTTTGTTTAGAAACTTTTTCGTAACAAAAATCTGTCAACGCATGGGAAAAAGAAAACTTACATATTAGTTTCAAGTAGTTACAGTCTCAATAATCAGAAAGTTATAATTTTATTAAAACAAGCGTACAATATCTGAAAACACAAATATTGCCAACTTATTCGTTATTAGAAGCAAAGCATCCTGACAGCCAATTTTGGAGCTTGAAGCTTCTTATTCTCATCTTAACATACGTATATAATCTTTATTTTGAGATAATAATAAATCATAATCAAATAACAAATTATACGTATCTGTTAAATATTAAACTAAACCATTTTCTCCCCCTTTTTGTTGATTTCAATCTTGAGAGAAAAGTTGTAAGAAAACTTGGGATTACGAAAAGCTTAAACTTAAAGGGTATACATGAATATAATGGAATTTCACTTGTATAGTTGTCAGGATAAATTGGACCAGTTAGTTTCTGATTTTGAATTTGGTATATAGTTATTTGGCTAATCTATTAGGAAATATTGGGCAACTTAACTAGGCAGCATGCATGTGATTGTTGTTTATATAATGCTTACAATGCCATGTGCACTGCTTCCCGCACACTCTAAACCTCTAGAGCGAATCCTGCAATAATCCTACCAAAATCATCATGCAAATTTATACGTATCAATAGCATGCTGCTAACATCACCAGGGGCGATATTCTCGTAAATTTTTGAAGCGTCTCTAATATGTTTCTAAAGCTACCCAAATATGTGGTCAAATAGTTTTATTAGCCAATTTTTACCATCACAGTCAAAAAGTTTTGAAACCAGAAATGGCAAACACAATCTACTCTTTAACTTCATTTCTTATTATTTGCATCTTTTTCATATTTATTAATTTTTCTTTTGCTTAATCACTACTAAAGTCTATCTGTTGGCATTTCTTAAGGTTTAATATTATATAAATATAACTTTCAAATTGAACGACCATCTGCGATTATTTGAGAAGTTGACTTTGTTTAGACAGTTAATATTCAACAAACGTTATTTGCTGTAAGGGAGTTATGATTTATGCCTCAATCAAAACAACTTTTGCATTGTAACCGAAACTCTAAAAGTGATATATGAGAGAATAAGAGTAGTATTAGCCTAAACTTGACACTTCTGTAACGCGTGATTTGCATTATTTATAAATGAGTACATGACACAGTTTTGTGAACATATAGTGAAAGACTTGTACGTCTAATTTAATTTCACATGTCCTTAAATATTGTATGGTGTCCATAAAAATTTACATACACGTCTGATGTCTGATTTCTTTTATCAGTTGAAACATAATAGTTCATTGTATGAAAGCTATGTCCCAATGAAGTAAATAACAAAAAAAAAGGCAAAGTATGTTACTCATTTGCGAATTAATACTTACATTAATTAGTATTTTCTTGGTTACTAATATTGTATTACACTTACCATTTTGAATGTATGTTCTAGAGTTGATTTCAGTTTCTAACATGCAGATCTGATGAATGGAGCGACCATGTTACGTCACAAGCCGTTGCCGATAAGGTTCGTTTATAATCATAAAAATGGTTATCGCTAAAGACGATTGACACCAATTGTATCTTGCTCCTCTCTGCTATTATGTAAGGTAAGCAAATTGTGTAAATTTTTGCTTTTGTGCGTGTGTAGGTTGCGGCCAAGAAATGTCTGTTAACATCTTGCAGAGACACATGCTTTATAGAAATTATGCGACAGCCCTGGCCACCTAAATGCGGTAAGTAGGTTTCTCTCTGCCATTTATATGATCCAGATATTTAGAGTCTTGCTGATTCTGCCAAATCATCTCTGCTTTTTTGCTTTGTTTGTTGCTTCAAAGTATACTTGCCACATTAAGGTGGCTGGTAGTGTGGCATAATTTCAATAAAACAGGTATCTCTCAAACATGTTTATAGACAGATCTTAACTGCAAATTGCAGATGGAGAAAGCCCAAAGTACAACACTGATAAAACAGAAGTGTAAGTAATCAAAACATAGATATGACATAATAAGTACAACTGAAAGAAGAGCAGGATACAATTGGTGTTAAGGTCTTTAACCACCTTCAGGGCCAATCTTGGGTATAGTCCTAGAGTACGATGGCCTTGACCCACGACCAAAAGGGCCTATATTTTTTTATCATACCTAAATATAAATTTTTAAAAACTTTTACTAAATTGGTACACCTCTTTAAAAATTTAAATTCTTCAAAAAAAAAAAAAAATTAAAATTTATTTGATATGAATGAATTGTATAATAGATTCAAATAAAAACTTTGAAATTACAAATTTATTTATATTTTGCATAAGCCACTCAAACTGCCAATATCGTACCTAATCATCTTTAAAGAATCGAACATGGTCTTCCATTTTGCTAGATATGCACCATCACATTTTTCAGGTTAGAAATTGAACTCAACTCTAAAACATAGATCCTAGAAAGTCAACCGTAAAGTAGAAACTACGATGAAATCAATCTAACCCCACACATATATATGCTTAAAAAATGCAAACAAAATAAAGAATCAATAGTTAAATAGTTAAATTAAAGGATTTTGAAGTACCCATGATTACTCTTTGATCATCTCCACCCACTACTAGTGGATGTATCAATTGTATTAAAACCAATTAGTATAGCTAGATAGTAGGTTAACACTGAATAAATTTAAATTGTTGAAAAAGTGAAAAAAAATTACTAATTGTAAATTAATAATTATTCGGACCTTAAATTCTTGAGGCTATGAACAAATCCCCTAATGACCTATACCATAATGCCGGACAACCAAAATATTTTTTGTTTAGAAGAGAACCTACATTGATTTCCTAATAGTTTTTTTACTGAAAAGATAGTCATTTTCATTAATCAGAAGCAATAATAGCTCTAATTAAAGGTGGACAAGAATGAAACCATATCCCCTACCTTGTCGAAGAACCGGTTGCTCTAGCTAACAAATATGCAGTTTGGTTCGCAAACCTACTAGCAAAAAAAAAGCGGAAAAGGGGGTTTAACGAAACATATCGAAAATCGATGTGATATTGTATGGTACACGTGAAAACAAGTAAAAGAATGAAGGAAAGACGCAAAGAAAATCAAAGAAAAGGGAGAAAGAAAGAAAGAGCCTAAGGGATTGGGAATAGGCACGTAAAGATGGTAAATTTTGAAAGAAAGAAATCTTGAAGGGTTAAATTAAAAAAAGAGAAAGAAACCTTACCCCAACAAAAACTAGAAAGAGGAAAGGAGAGGAGAGGAGAGGTGCTGCGAATTGATGTTGTGAAGCATTGAATACAACTATAAGTAATGGGGGCATGAGATTTTATAACGGTGGATATTTATTTTGTGTAACTAAAATAACGTTCAATGTTTATGACGCAACCAAACTGATTTTTCCTTGTTTCTTTTGTTGGTTGCTGGCTGGGTAACCATCACTTTTATAATTTTGCAAATTAGTATTATTAAAAGGTCCATCTATAAATTTATTTAAAATTCATGATTCTTTTATTAATTTGTCAAACGATTTAGATTATTAGCTTATTTTTCATCATTTTTCTTTTATTTATCGTCCTATGATTTAGGAAAAAGATTGAATGTTGATCTAAGGGTAATTCAATAAATGCACGAATAAATCAATAATCATGTAGAAAAATTGTTATAAATGTAATTTCTTTTGGCAAATTATTTACTAATTTACCCTCTAATTAATTTCTTGCATTTCATAATCATTTAAAGTTTGTTTTTTTTTGTCATAGATGATGTCATGCTTATTTTTTTAATTTTCTCATCTTATTTTATCATTATCTCTTAAATCGTTTATTTTTTTGACATGTCGTTTTAGAGTTTTTTATATCTCATTTTTATATTTGAAACGTCATCCATTGTGATAACATTTTTCGAATTTTTTTTAAATGTTCAATTTTGGTACTTTTTTTGTTTTTCATACCAGAAATTTACTGTTTTGATTAGATACTTTGTGGATATTTATCTTACATGTTGTAATTACTTTCTAACACGTTTTATTACTTTTCAAGATTAATTTGACACAAATTGTTTTTCCTACCAGTTTCCTATCACTTACCTACTAGTTTTTTTTTTTATTATATTTATCATTTTTTGTTCTTCATACCAATTTCATACTAGATACCTACTATTTTGCTCCAATACTTTGTAGAAATTTATCTTATATGTTATGATCACTTTGTAATGAATTTTCATTTTATTATTCCTACTAGTTTCCTATCACTTACCTACGAGTTTCTTACTAGTTTTGACATTTTTTTATTTTTCATACCAGTTTCATATCATATTCCAATTGTTTTGATTCAAAACTTTGTAAATATATATCTTACATGTTGTAATCACTTTCTACTGCATTTTCATTATGTTTCAAGATTTAGTTTGACACAACTTGTTCTTCCTACTAGTTTCTTACCACTTACCCGTTTCTTACGAGATTTGACATTTTTTTGTTTTTCATACCAGATACCTACTGTTTTTATTCAATACTTTGTAGAAATTTATCTTACATGTCGTAGTCACTTTCTAATGCATTTTCATTAATTTTCAAGATTAATTTGACACAACTTGTTAATCCTACCAGTTTTGAGCATAATACCCCATATTGAAGCAATTATTATGCAATATTGGACAATCTAACTCAAATTGTCTGTCCATGTCCATCGATATTGGGGTAAATGGTATCTTTTTCCCTAATGAGTCTAGGGGTCAGATTTGTCTCTCTCAATTCGATTCGCCTACTAGAACCTTCTCCATCAGCCAAGGGTGATTTCCAATCCGAGTATCCAAGTGGGGGCATATAGTTGACAGTCGCATGTCTTGGAGTGGCTCTTAGGTCAGTCTCCGTGTTCATGACTTGTTTCTGAGATTCCTTCTATGGACAGAGCCGGCCCTAGTGTGGAAGCGAACTAGGCGGTCGCTTAGGGCCCCTAAAAAATTATATAAAATTATTTAAGTATTTATGTTGATTTAGGACCCTATAAATATTTACTTCTTAATATATAATTTGACATAAGGCCCCATAAACTTAAAATATACAATTTAGCTTAGAGGCCTAAAATCCGTAAGGCCGGACCTGTCTGTGGATTTGGTTCCACCATAATGTGATATAGAATGTGGTTATGTTAAAAAATAGAGAGATTATAAGGAAAGCTTAAAGAGGTGATGTGTTCGATTCTACGCTCACCGCACCACTTGATGTTCCGGGAATCAAACGGGATGCACCTGCAAGATAACAACAATGTTAGAGGACTAGGCCGGGGCTTTCAGGCGTAGTCACTCTGATGCCTAAGTTAGATTTAGGCACAAGTGAATAAATGTAGAATAATGGATTTGGTAGTGATTGTTCGCTTACCTCCTCAATGGCCCTCAAATCCTTTATATAAGAGATGAGACCGTTATTCTTTGAAGGCAACGGTTATGTTGACCTTCTTAAAAACGACCTCATCACCGTCTTCTCAACGGTTACTTTGAATTTCTTAAAGACTGTCATATGGCTCTCTCATGGGTAACCATGTGTCTATGTCTTTGTGGGTTGAAGTTAATGGGTTATGGGCCACTTGGGCCTCTATGGATTAATGTTCATATTTCCCTGTTACCAATTACCTTTCTGGATGTATATATGTTCAAGTTTCTAAGATTACAAGCCTTAGCTTAGCTGACAAGGTTCGTATGGCTGTTGAGAAAGACCATTGACACCAACTGTATCTTGTTCTTCTCTCGGTTATTATGTCAGCTATGCAATTCAATTTTTGCAAGTTTTCTATCAAATTTGTTTACATCTTTTAGAGATACATGTTATAGATGTCCGCTGACATATTTCAGAGATACCTGTTTTGAAGAAATTATGCCACACCGCCAGCCACCTAAATGTGGCAACTTTACTGCTCTCCTCCCTTCACATTTTCAAAATTTCAAGCAAATAAATATATAAAGAAGTGATTGAACAATAAAATCTCTATATATACAACAACCAAAGCAAAAAAAGCACAATGATTTCGCAAAATCTAAGCGGCACTTGAAATCTGGAATATGTAAATGGCAGAGAGTAGTATAGTTGCCACATTTAGGTTGATGGTGGTGTTGTATAATATCTATAAAATTAAAAGACGTTATTATGATAGATCTTGGCTCCAAACAACAGATGGAGAAAGGAAAAAATGCAACACTGATAAAGCAAAAGGTGTAAATGGTTGTAACCATCTTCGTGATTGAACCAATATAGTGTAATGGAAGATCCGAAGGTCCCAACTCTCTAGATCTGCATCATAAGATTTTTCAGGTTAGAAACTGAAACCAACTATAGAACACAGACCCTACAAAGTTCATCGTAATGGTACAGTAGTAACTAAGATGAAATTAATGCACGTCTTAATCCCCACAAGAGTAACAAACTTTCCCACTTTGTTAATCGTTATACAGCTAATAGTCGCTAAGATCAAATTTATATAATTGCCTAAAAAATGCAAACAAGATACAGAATACTAAGTAGAAATTTTTTCTTTTTTTATCAAAATCGGAGTTGAGAAAACTTTTAAGTGCAAACATCTAAACTAGGTAGACATCTTTCCGATCTTAAGAGAAAAGCTGAGCTTGGTATTATTATTATAAATAAAGGTTACAGATAGTATCTAAAAGAAAGTACAATCAAATGTAAATAATCTAATTATTTCCAACAAAAGTAATTATTATGCGAATTTTGAAATGCTATTTTCTTGAAATATTTTTGTAAGCTTTGGCACACGTAGGAAATCCGATAAATACTCACTAATTTTTTAGTTGGATTTTTTTTATTGAAATCCGACAAATGCTATTCATGAATTTGAAGGAGTCAAAGTTTGATATCTTACTCCCCACCCTCTATTATGAATCTACCAATTGAATTAAGCTCTATTGGTATATAACTAGATATTGTTGGCTTTTATTTGTTATTTTGTGTTTAGTTTGTGGGAAAAAACAATTGCAAAATATAAAATAAACAAAAATATCTTTGATTCCGATTTTCACTCTCTGGTGTGGAGGTGTCAAATAAATTGAGAAGTTCGCCTTATGGAATTTTCTGATCCAACCTTCAACCAAATAACAAACATAATCAATAAAATATGTATATAGATATATAACATAAGTATTAAAAACAAGTTAAAGAAACTT
>CATIWQ010224120.1:0-14245 GCA_949673415.1 Euphorbia schlechtendalii | reverse complement strand
AAATGGGTGGGTATTTGCCCCGTTTGGGCTTTTGGTATGTGTGATTACCCCGGAAGGGCTGTGAGTTGGATGTCAAGTGGACATCTCAAAGGCGATGTGTAGGGTGACACAATCTACAGTGTCAACTATGCCTAAGTGTGTATGATATTGGTTTGATATCATGGTACTTAATATCATGAGTGTGTGTGTGTTCAAGTGTCCGCACAAAAATTTGTGGTCAGTATGACATTTGTTTAGTAACAATTTGAAAGCACATAGCATGCAATGTCCAAACTTCCAACCTTATAACTCCTGCGTGTAAGGTTAGGCTCCTAAATCTAGGCTTGGATCATCTTAATACCGTGAAGTATTAAGGAGCGAACCTACACAAAAATATGCGTTTGTTTTGGTAAACCTAGGGAAAGTGTCTATGGTTTCCTTATATGAGCTTTGGGCATGGTTGTTGATGTAGAAGGTTCTTGTTGCACTATGATACACTTTTCCCCCTTTTTCAAGAGAGTCCATGTGATATGGCAACAAGTGACCCACTCGCTGAGTTCCTTCGATCACCAGGGGGTCACGAAGTATATTTTCGCAAGCTTCTCGGTCAAAATAGGGCAACCTAACCTTAATGGCTAATTCATGTAATGCATATGCTTTGTTCGATATTTTAAATGTGGGTTAACTCATTTGATGACTTTTCAATACTCATCCAAAAATCTCTTAAACTTTTAAGTTTATAAAAGATATCCCCAGCGGAGTTGCCACTGTGAGCGGACGACGTTTCAGAGGTCCCGCGAGGACACCGCGAGGTGCCAGCCCCGTGAGATGGGGCGTGGGGTTTTCGAAAACATTGCAACAGAGCGCATTGGAAAAGAGGTTCCCTTTAAGGAAATAATGGTTTGTTTGAAAATGCGTTGCAAATTCAAAAGACTCGAGATCAAAACCTCTAGCCTATGGTACTCAGAGTCGCCACCCGGATCAGCTCTTCCGGAAAATTTCGGTACAGCCTAGATCTGTTAAGCCTAAGCGATACCATAGTTCAGAGATTCAGGTCCGGGATGAGTTATCTATTTCGTCGTCATTTGAGTTAAATTACACTATGAGTGAGAAACCACATTTATAATATTCGAACTTAAACTAGATGTTTTCAGTTTATGTTCATCGCGTATGCATAAAACGGTAAGTACATACATCAAGCATTAAGTAAATGCGGAAAAATAAATTAATAAATTACAAAACTCGAGGGATGCAATCGCCCACCTAATCTATTATTTACAATCCCAAAAATGATTAAAATGCGATACCCGAAGGAAATTAAATCCTAGGCATACATCTAACCTGCA
Source organism: Euphorbia schlechtendalii (assembly GCA_949673415.1). NCBI lineage: Eukaryota > Viridiplantae > Streptophyta > Magnoliopsida > Malpighiales > Euphorbiaceae > Euphorbia > Euphorbia schlechtendalii. Next base: position 12,920 of record CATIWQ010224120.1, on the reverse strand, counting down.
TCCACAAAGGTTAGCACGAGGTATATCAGATATGTTCGATTTTGATTTTAGCGAGGCCCGTGTGGCCTAATTAAAACATTGATGGTTTAAAGTTGTTACTTTAAATAAAAATGGTTCATTTTTATTTACACGTATGTTGGTCGATTTTATTAGTGATAATGACCGCATGGCAAAGTGGTGAGGATGGTTATCCGGGAACACATTTTGTTCCCTTCATGGGGGTGACCTAAAACGACGTTTAGAAACATAAATCTAGGCCAAATACGCATGTTAATAAATCACACATAGATCTAAATAATTACAGTTTAGAGGTTCGTTACCCCCAATGATGTGTTTTCAAACTTAAAATAGTCTCAGCGGGTCATTCCGGGCTCGAACGATTCGAAACGGAGTGAAACAAAGCAAAAATGCATTCTACCAGACTGATATCGTTAACGGTATCATGTGATATCGTTCAACTATATCACCTGATATCGTTAATGGTATCGATTTTCCAGACCTGCATGAAAACACAAGAAATAGTAGAAAACAGCAAAAACCATAATCCAAACTTCAAATGACCATAACTTTTGCTATACTTAAAGGATTTTGATGATCTTTACCATTCCGGAAAGCTCAGGATGTGTAATATATTTTAATGTAAAGAAAATAGAAAAATAGATTTAATATCATACTGAAAATCGCAGAGAACATAATGGTGCTCAGAAAATGATAATAACCGAAAACAAAACGAAACTTCAAAACAAAAAGAATGTAAATGTAAGCATGACTCTAGGAACTCAGAGGCTTACCCAATAGCTGTGAATCCACTTTTTTTGGTCCATGAAAACACCTGGAAAAGTCCTCCTTGTTTCTTTGGTTCGATTTTGCCGGTTTTCGGCGAAAATGAAGAGTTAGAAGTCTCCGTTGATGGGAAGGCTAAAACTTCCAGGATTTTGTTTGAAATGAGAAAGGGAAGAACAAGTGTTACTTCCTCCCTTGGATTCGGATCTTAGAAGTGTTCTAAGGATCCAAAGATTTGGTTTTTAGTTTGTGTGTTTTTATGAGAAAGGTTTAAGAATAATGATGAAAGGTTTTCAATCCACCTTGCACCTGGAAATGGCAGCTCCTTTTGCTCCCTTTTCTCTGCCTTCGTTTAGCAGAATTCTCTCCTTTTTCCCCCTTTTCTTACTGAGAAGAAAACCCAACCCTTATGGGCTCCCTTTAATCAAAAAGTCTAGGTGGTTCACCCACCAAATTTGTCATCTTCCCATCATTATTTTCCACCCATTAAATGTCAACATGGGTTGGCAGTATGTTGACAGGGTGTTTTGGTAGAAAAAGTCCAAATTACGGGTGAGGGATGGGTATTTTTCGTTGAATAATGCAAGATCTACCTTTTTTGACTGTCTGCACAATCGATGTCATTACTGAAAGGTTCGATATCGTTAACGATATCATGTAATATCGTTAACGATATCAACCATATCGTTAACGATATGGATTATCAAGCGGGCTTTTTCATTTATTTAGGCTTTTAAATTGGAAATGAGGCCCAAAGAAACAAGGTAGATGATTTCCGAATGATTTCGGGACCCTACAAAATGTGAAAAGCTAACAAGGGAAAAATTATAGCTTCATCATCGAACTCGCGAGTCGGGAGTAAAAATCCCATGCTCACAATTCCCTTTAATTATTAATTTGGTCTAACCAATTAATGATTTTTCCATTGAATTTGACAAATAGATATTCTTGGCATAGACCCAATCTATTGGTTCTTTACTTAGTCCGATAAAGACCAAAGTCTATGACCTCATAGGATCCCAAAGTATTGAGCTTTAGAGGTTAACCTAAATTTGGCTTCCCATCTAGTAACCTTTAGGCTTAGTGTTCCAAATCGATATGGAACAAGATAACTCTAAACGATCCAATGGGCTTTCTAGCAAAGGCGTATGATCCCTCGATACTTAGAACGTCATGTTCTTGTGACTTTATCCAGTTTTGGAGTAGTAACCAATACAATACACTCCTTCCATCATGTTAAGTACCATCCTATTTATTGATCTCAGATTAAGTGTTAGCTCATGTAATAGCCGTAGCTATCTTGGAATTAGACTTGTTCATAAAGAACACCACTCGGCCATCATATATCAAGATTGATTAGAAACCCATTCTATCAATCTTATACTCTGATCAGAGGTTTATGAATGTGTAACTTCAATAAGGGGCCATAAGGTACATTTCCCATTATATCACTATATCAGGAGCGATGGATCCCATCTTGACTACTCAGCTTACCAACATATGATCATCACTACACTCGTAATCACCCCTATCACCCTGATTACCAGGGTATGAATAAGTATGACCCAAAGTTTAGCAACTCTTACACAAGGTAACCAGCATTTCAGGTTTGAGGATACTTGTACTGTTACTACAATAAGACATGATACCAACACATGGATAAAGTTATTTCCGAGTGTCTGTCGGTCTCCAATGTATTACCCTGAATATATTCATGTGTTAACTCAAGGTACCAGCTTCAGCTCTTGAGATCGACTACTTGGATCTAATCTAAGGAGTAAGCCTACCCATGCTAGTCTATCCATTCCATTGATGTCTAATCTCAATGAAACTATGACTAGGAATATCTAGACTATTCATAATAACATGTATGTTCAGTTCTCACACCACATAGCTCTCACTATGTCCTCACACTTTTACGCTATGATGTAGTAGCGGACTTTGTCTCATGAATGCGCATATACATATTTGATAGTATACATATATGATACCAGCGAGATACAAAAACTAATTAAAAGTACTAATAAGCAACAAAGATTCTTTAATTATTATTAATAATAACCTGAAACCATTTGTACATTATAGCTAATAAAGATATATCACAGTAATTGCCTCTGGGGCATACATCATGTCTAACAAGCATATCACAGAAATGGTTATATTGTGCACAATAAATTGAATATCCTTGTAGACAAAATCAATGATCTTCAAGGGAAAGTACAACAGCAGGTGGAAACTAGAGAGCATGACGTAAAGGACATAGATTATACAGCCAAAACTATTAATTTGATGTGCCCTAGGATCGTTGAAATGAAAGCAAAGTTGAAGATCGCATTATCAACAATAGATTTCAAAGGTCTACTGCAATGCTTTCAACAATTTGCAAGCCAAGGCTTTGATCAAACTGCTCATCTCACAAGGTTTCATCATCTACTGCTACAAGAACTTAACGAGTAAGAGATCCTATCTGTGTAAGGCAATAGGAGCTTAAGAACGAGATTTTGCCAACAATCATTGGAAAGTAGGAGAGTTTTCAACATGCCATTAACTCCTTCAATGTTTTTCTCAACCAACTGGTGGTAGAGTAGATAGCAATGGGGGAGAAGGTAGTTGAAGATGCTCATAGAGCTGCTCAGCACCAAAAGGCAAATATCCATCCAAAGGCCACAATGGCAAGTCCCATTGAAGTAACAATATACAGGAAATTTTGCTAAAGGTAGAGGCTTTGCTTCATCTTCTTCGCAGAATGTTAGAGGGTGAGGCAATCCTAAGCTGCGTAGATAGTATGAGAATAGTAATATTTTGTAATAGCCCTTAAAAAAAATTAGTATAGGACACTATTTTTGTACTTTTTGAGTTCAACTAGTGAAATATTACAAGATTTTCTCCAAGTTAAAAGTTTCTTAATATCTTAGTTTATTTATGTTAATCTTGCATAAATAGTATTATTGTAGGAATCAACCAATACCAACTTGAAAGGAAATCTGAGTAAGACAAATCCCAAGATAAAGAAAAGTTCTCTAAGTAAATCCACTCAGCATGGGGGAGTCTATGTTCCTTAAGGAGTTCACTCATCAGATATTCCTATATCCATAAACTATTTATTTAATTAATTCTTTCTACTACCTAGTTTGTAATTTATTCCAAAATGGGGGAAATTGTTGAACCCAAGTTAATAGTACTTCATAGTACTTAAAATTTTGAAAATAACAAATTACTTAGGATGGTGAAATTAATTAGGTATTAAGCAAAATCTTAATTAAGCAAGTTTAAATTGAGTTTGTTTTGAGGAAAATAACTCAATTTTGCTGAAACTTAATCAAGTTATGGCTTAGAGAAGGAAAAGCTGAGTTATTGTGTTTCGTAGTTTATGCGATATAACTTAGCTTGAGTTGAGTAGTTTTTACTTAGTTAAAGACTAAGTAACTTGAGACACTTGCTCATATCATGACACTTGTGCTTTTAACTATTTTTATCTTCACAGAATATTCATTTGATGTTTTCGAGGTAAAAGGTAGTGAAATTAAAATGTATATTCATGTGGTCCTCACAACCATAAGGTGTCAGTACGGAATGTTGGAGATACCTCACTATTGTCCAAGTTAAAAAAGATATCTTATGACATGCGCTATTTTTTAGTGTCTTCATGCAATTCTACAACATCAGCAAAGTAACCAACTGCAAATCTCCGCATTACATCTCGCACACCTCTCTCAAATGGATTTTCTTGAAGATATTTAAGTTATTGATGAGTTGAAGATTAAAGTATTAATGTCATACCTCAACGTTTGAAATCGTTGACTTTATACGTCCTAAACTTTATTTCAAATGCGCAGATTTGAAAGTTGTGAAGATAAGAGATTTTGAAGATCAAGTCAAGATAAGAAGTTTAAAATGGATGCTTCCAAACTTCTATATCTATAAATAGAGCTTAGAGCACATTTACAACTTGGTGAGTCACCTTGAATTTCCTAGAGTTGAATCTTTATTAAAGCAATTACAACATTCGAACTTCCATTACAAGTAAGTTAAAAAGAAAACAACCAATTCCAATCTATTTGTAAGAGAGAAATCAGATAGGTTTAGATTATTATTAAGATATATCATTGTAAAGGATTCAACATTTTATAAGCTGAAATGCTTTGCTCTTCAAGTTTATCAATTATCTGAGTGAGTTAGTTTGGGAAGGGTAGCCAAATTGAGTATTGAGCGATAGTTAGAAAGAAAGGTACTTTCTGTAATTGATCTACCCACTATTAAAAGATTCTCCACCTATTGAAGGAAAGAATCAATAGCGGATTAAAGCACAAAAAAGAATCCGAGGACTAAAGGTAGGTAGGGGCCGAACTAGGATAAAATCTCAGATGTTCTCTATCCTTAACTATCTTTTCTTAACTAATAGTGTTTGCGCTCATACAACATCTCTCTGTTTTATATATCTACTTGAAAACCATTTTGAGATGAGTAAGATTACTAACAACATCGTGAAGGTAAACTAAGTCAGTTCAAGCTGAGTAGTTTACAATTTTAGCCCAAAAGTGCACTCAACTTTGTTCACTCAACACACATTTAAAAATAACTTGGCAATAAAATTTAAAATCTAAAAAAGAATAAGTTAATTTGCATTTAACCCCCCCCCTCAACCTGATTATTAAGGATAACACAGACCAATAAGTACCAAACTCCTTCGATGAGAAAACCTACTCAGAAATTTGCATATCCCCAGCGGATGCCTCATTTGGTTAACAGTACCTAACTCCTTCGACGAGAAAACTACTGGTTAATTAAGATAGTAATTGAACATGCAAACTTGCAAGATGAATTCTCAAAACATAAAATTAACCCTAAAGAATCTACTAAGCATGCCATGATTGATATAATCTAAGTTGAAATGTTCCATAGATGCATATAGGTTTATGAAACTTATTAAAAGAAACCTAGCATCTAAGTAAAGAGCATTACTGGTTGATGCGTGCCTTCCTTTGGTGTGGCGTTCCCTTAGAGTGATTTGGAAGAACTCCGTTAGCACTACCTTTCAATCTAGGATATCCTCTACGATTTATCCACACAGATCTTCATCGACTGAAACCTCCCGTTGAGGAAGAAACCGTTGGTAGACAACAGATGCTAGACCGCTCGAAGCCCAACTTGAAAATATTACTAAGAAGGCTCTTTTCAAAATTGAATAAACTTTCAAATGAATTCTTGCGATGTTGGAGAAACTCATGGAGGATCTCGCAAAAAGCTCACGAAGAAAGGATGTCAAACTCAGAAGGAAGGTTGAGATGAAGTGTGTTGAAAAGGAGAAATGGTACCAATATTTTTAATGGGAGGGGAGTTGAAAACTCCCCTCAAAAAGCAATGTGGGATGGGATTTCTCCCATCCCACACGCGGGTCACTGCGTGGAGCTCCTGCTCCGCGTGGGTCATCCCTTAGACACAACCCGCATATGGGGGCTGTGCAACTTGCGGGCTGCTGCCCACTAGCCTGCGCTGGCCCGGTGCTAGCACATGCTAGTGGCCCACAAGCATATTTTGCTCACGGGGTAGCCACGTAAACCCTTACTCGTGAATAACTCATGTTCACGGGTTTCACTCGAAACAGGAAAAATCCCTTGCTACGCTACGTGCAGTTTTTCCCAAAATTCTCCTTTAATCCTTTTAATTATTAATTGGTCCAACCAATTAATAATTTATCGAACATTTTGACATCCTTAATATTTTCGGTATAAACCTAGTCTATAAGTTCTTTACATAGTCCGGTAAAGGCCCAAAGTGTGTGACCTCATAGGATCCCGAAGTATAGAGCCGCTAGAGGTTAACTTTAACTTGGCTTCCCATCCGGGAACCTTTAGGCTCTGTGTTCCAGAACGATATGGAACCTGATAACTCTACATGATCAAATGGGCTTTCTAGCAAAGGCATATGATCTCTCGATACTCGGAATGTCAAGTGCTTGTGACTTGATTCGGTTCTGCAATAGTAACCAATACAATACACTCCTTCCATCAGGTTAAGTACCATCCAATTTATTGAGCTCAGATTAAGTGTTAGCTCATTTAATATTCATAGCTATCTTGGAATTAGACTTGTTCACGATGAACACCACTCGACATAATGTATCAAGATTGACTAGAAACCCGTTCTATCAATCTTATACTTTAATCAGAGGTTTATGAGTGAGTACCTTCAATAAGAGGCCTTAAGGTACATCTCCCATTATATCACTATATCAGGAGCGATGGATCTCATCTTGACTACTCAGCTTACCAAGGAGTGATCATCATTATACCCGTAATCACTCGTATCATCATGATTACCAGGGTATGAATAAGTATGACCCAAAGTATACCAACTCCTACTCAAGGTAAACAATATCTCAGGTCTGAGGATACTTGTGCTACTTCTGCAATGAGACATGACACTAACACATGGATAAAGTTATTTTTGAGTTTCTATTTTAGAGTGGTCTCCAATGTATTACTCGAATACATTTATGTGTTAACTCTAGGTACCACCTTCAGCTTGTGAGATTAGCTGCTTGGATCCAATCTAAGAAGTAAGCCTACACATGCTAGTCTGTCCACTTCATTGATGTCCAGTCTTAATGAAACTATGACTAGGGATATTTAGACTATATATAGTAACATGTGTGTGCAGTTCTCACACCACATAGCTCTCACTATGTCCTCGCACTTTCACGCTATGAAGTAGTAATGGACTTTGTCTTATCAATGCGCATATATAATAACACATATATATATGATACCAGCTAAATACATAAATTAAATAACATTGATAAAATACAAAGATGCCTTTTATTATTAATAATAATTTGAAATAGTTTTTACATTATAACTAATTAAGATTTATCTCCCTAATTGCCTCTAGAGCATACGTCATGTCTAACAATCTCCCACTTGCACTAGAGACAATTGCCATGGGCTTCATGCCATACTCGTTAACATGCTGGTAATACTTAACCTGAGTTGACGGCTTTGTTATCCAATGATCGCAAGGCTTTAACTTTATTTATTCTGAGGGATATATTTGGAGATGAAGCTAAAAACCTTGTTCCCCACCTTTCTATCGATAAGATAAAAGTTCAAAATACGAACAGGTGTTGTCAATACCGCTTATCAAAATAGAAAAATGTTGACCACTGCAAGTATACAGTTTCGATAAAGTTTTAAAAGATATCGATCCCACAGGAAAGGAACCAGTTTTAAAGACCAACAAGAGTTATATGGTAACGAAAATATGGAATTTATATTTGAGAGGTTTGGATAATAGACAGATGAATGGATAGATGTATGAACAGACTAGAGAAGATGTAAAATATAGAGATATTCCTACGAACAAGTTTGATAGAGAAAAACATGTAAAATTATCAAGAATATTTCATACACTAGAGAACTTCAACAAATAAGGTTCTAGAAGCCCTAATATTCAATAATTCATCGTAGAGAAACACATGAGATGACTTTTCTAAGTCTAGGGTAAACGAATTATGACACTTAGAAGAACCTGGATAACTATATTACTATGCTTAGTACGGGTCGCTCTCACATAGCCATATTTAGGAAGTTACCACTCCAAAAATATTAGCTCACTAAATAGCGTTATAATCATAGATCCAGTGACTATACACAATCTTGTTAACCCCGAAATCACTCTTAAAGTTAACTTGAAAGCATATAACTTGATTAATATAAATGACATAAAACAAATTACTTGTTATGATACATAAACATATCATAAACTTCGAAATAGAAAGTATAAGTAGAAAACAAAGTAAAGTTGTAAGGTATGCAAGTGAAAGCTAAAGTTGATAAAACTGTATCCACTCTTTAATGAGAGTCATCAATTCCCGCAATTCCTGAGTCTACTTTGAATCCAGTCTCGACTCACACAGAACCTCCGCTAGGATGCTATTCTTTGTGAATCTCAAATAAAAGAATGTTGAAGAACTAAAACTTTTATTGATAAGTGCTTTGCAATTACACTCATACGATAATCGCTCGAATTTGTGTAGAAATATAGTGATCGAAATAGGAATAGAATCACTTATACATTTTTCTCTCTAAGACTTTAAACGTAGCGAAATCTATATAATTTCTACTCTCTATCTATGCATACACGTCTAACATGTATCATCAAATATCAATCTACTCTCAATTTCCATGAAATTGGTTGAGTTAGGAGCCTATTTATAGAGTGTGAAGGGTTGCGTCTATCTAAATGAAGAGTCACGTCCATTGGTGAAGAGTTGCATCACTTTATTTTGATTGGATGTGAAGATTCATCTTCAATCACAATGGAAAGGCACCTTTTCATGATTAGTTGACTTCCAATAGGTGTCTTTTCGGTTGGTAGTTGATGGCGGTTGATCATTCTTATTCGACGGTTGAAAGAAGAGAAGAGTTGACCAAAAATAGTCAAGGTCGTGACTGCGAATGTATGTCGTGACTGTGAATACTTGGTTGGTAACTTTCTGTTGTGAATGTTAACAAGTCATGATCATGATATATGTGTCACGATCGTGATATGCCTTTTTCTCATGATTCCTCTTTCCGATATCTACCAATATTTGACATCTTTGATCTTTTGCCAATTCCTTAAGTTTCATGTATCTTTTTGCACCTTTTTCACTCTTTTTCCGTAGAATTCCACTTTTGTTTATTTTACTTCCAAGATTTACCTAGTTTCTGCATTTGCATTAAAAACAACTACATACCATGTGAAATCTTTAATGTGAAGTATAAAATGAAACAAAACCATATGTTTAATGATTGAAAATGTCATGATAATAAGTGTAATTATACACTAATCAGTCCATCTGCTAGATTATGATCCGTAGGGATTCATTCTAAGCTTATATCTTTTCTAGCTAGTTTCTCCTGAATGAGATGGTATTTTCTAAGTACATGTCTATTTCTTTGTCGAGACTGTGGTTCCTTTCCCTGAGCAATAGCTCCATTGTTTCGTAATAGACCGCTATTAGATTTACAATGTTAGACACAGCACCTAGATCACTAATAAATCCCTTAAGCCAGATAACTTGATTAGCTACTTTTGAAGCTGCCATATACTCAGATTCAATGGTTGAATTGGCAGTCGTATCCTGTTTGAAACTTTTCCAAACAATTTCCCCTATATTTAACATAAACACATAACCTGACTAGGACTTGTAATCATCCCTATCAGACTGAAACTCGTTTCAGAGTACCCCTTCATAGAGAGATCACCTTCTCCATAAACTAAAAACATATCCTTAGTCCTTCGTAAGTACTTAAGGATAGTTTTAACGACCATCTAGTGCTTCTCACCTATATAATATTGAAATTTACTCGTGACGCTCAACGCATGTGAGATGTCAGGTCGAGTGTATATGATAGCATACATGATGGATCCTATCACTGAATCATAGGGAATTTTATTCATGCGTAGTCTCTCCTCTTGTGTTCTTGGACACTCAAATTTAGAAAGGCTACTCTAGTGAGACATTGGGAGATAGCCCTTTTTTTACTACTCATGGTTAAATCTAGCCAAATCCTTGTCTATATATGTACTTTGAGAAGACTTAGCAGCCTTCTAGATCTACTATGATAGATCTTTATACAGAGTATAAAAGCTGCTTCTCCAAGGCCTTTATGGAGAACTTCTAGGACAACCATGACTTTACTATCAGAAGAAAAGGAACATCATTTCCTATCAATAATATGTCATCAGCATATTGTACAAGGAAAACAATCGCACTCCCACTAGCCTTTTTATATACATAGGGCTCATTAGCATTTGACACAAAACCAATTTCTTAGATTGTCTCTTCAAACCTAATATTCCAACTCCTTGATGCTTGCTTAAGTCCATTAATGGAACTTTGAAAATTGCATACCATCAAGTCATTCGGGGATGTATAACCTTCAGGTTTTATCATGTATACATCCCTATTTAAGTTCTAGTCTAGGAACGCTATTTTTACATCCATCTACCAGAATCGTTATGAGCAGTGATGGTAAGGAGTATTCTGATAGACTTCAACATGGCTACTGGTGAAAAGGTTTCATCATAGTCAATGCCTTCCTTTTGACTGTAACCTTTTGCAACTAGCCTTTCTTTATAGGTAACTATATTACTGTCCATGTAAGTTTTCTTATTGAAAACCCAATTGTATCCTATGGGCTTAGTTCCATTTGGAATAAATTTAAAGCTCCAAACTTAATTTTCATACATAGAGTCCATCTCTAACTTCATGGTTGTAAACCATTTGTCAGACTCTAAGCCTTCCATTACCTCCTTGTAAGTCTTCAACTCATCATTTTCCATAAGGAAGATATGTTTATCATAAATGATGAGAAAACCATATCGCTCAGGAGCGATTGGAGCCCAACCTGACCTACGCAATGTCGATGTTATAATAGGCTATTCCATGCTTACACTTTCTTGTATAATAGGTGTAGGAACAATCAGTTGATTGTCTATTTAATCTTCTTGAATACGTAATTCAAGATTGCTCCCACTAGCTTTCGCAAGTATATTCTCCTTCTTGAGGAATTGAGCATTTTTAGAAATAAGTACTTTTTGTTCTTTGGGATCATAAAAGGTATAACCCATAGTCTCCTTGGGGTAACTTACAAATAAATACCTATTAGACTTAGCACCCAGCTTATCTGAACTTTTCCTCTTCACATGAAAAGGACATCCCTAAACTCTCAAGTGAGAAAGAGATAGTTTCTTATCATGCCACTTTTCATATGGTGTTTGATCAACTGATTTCAAGGGCACTTTATTTAGAATATAAACTATGCTCTCAAGTGCATAATCCCAAAAGGATCTGCTGAGTTCTGCATGGCTCATCATGGATCAAACTATTAGACATGATGTATGCCCTAGAGGTAATTAGGGTGATATGTCTTTATTAGCTATAATGTACAAACAATTTTGAATTATTAATAATGATCAAAGGCATTTTGTTACTTATCAGTGCTTCCTTTTAGTTGTATCTCGCTGGTATCATATATATTTGGATATGTATATGTGCATTAATGAAACAAAGTCAATTACTAATTCATAATGTAAAAGTGCAAGGACATAGAGTGAGACCTGCACATACGTGTTACTATGAATAGTCTAAATATCCCTAGTCGTAGTTCCATTGAGACTAGACATTAATGGAGTGGATAGACTAGCATTTGTAGGCTTACTCCTTGGATTAGTTCTAAGCGGCCGATCTCATGAGCTGAAGGTGGTACATTGAGTTAACACATGAATGTATTCAAGTAATACATTGGAGACTGCCATAAGACAGACACTAAGAAATAACTATATCCATGTATTGGTTTCATGTCTTATTGCAATAGTAGTACGAGTATCCTCAGACTTAAGATACTAGTTACCTTATGTAGGAGTTGTTATACTTTGGGTCATACTTGTTCATACCCTAGCGATTAGGATGACTTGGGTGATTACGAGTAAGCGATGATCACATGTCGGTAAGCTGTGTAGTCAAGATGGGATCCATCGCTCCTGATAGAGTAATATAATGGAGATGTATGATACGTGTGTAATTACACTTTTATTATCACATTAATTTTATACATTAAACACTATAGTTTTAGTCATTTTTATACTTCATATAAAAGATTTCACGTGGTATGTAGTTATTTTTTATGCAAATGCAGATACTAGGTAAATGTTGGGAGCAAAATGATCTAAAGTGGAAGTTTGAAAAAAGAGTGAAAAAGGTGTAAAAAGATGTGTGGAACTTAAAGATTTGGCTTAGGATCGAAGCTGTCAAAGATTGGTGAAATTACAAGAAGATTTCTGAGTAAAACTCAATTCACGGTCGTGACAATCATTCGCGGTCATGACTTGTTTACTTCAGAAATAGAAGTCTGCCAATCAAAGATTCACGATCGCAACTTTTGTATCACGGTCGCAACTTGTGTATTGCGGTCGTGACTTGGATGGATTTTTGGCATTATCTTCTTAACTAACAACTGCTAGATAAGCATGATCAACCGCCATCAACTACCAACGAACAGACACCTATCAAGAGTCAACCAATCATGAAAAGGTGCTTATCCATTGTGGATTATATCAAAGCTTCTCAACCAATCACAATGAAGAGATGC
>CATIWQ010224118.1:0-20832 GCA_949673415.1 Euphorbia schlechtendalii | reverse complement strand
TGGGAAGCCTACCTCAGGCACCCTCTAGATCCGGGCCGGTTGACATTGTCAATAAAAGAGACAGTGATACAGAAATTGATCCCAAGCTTCGCAGAAGTATCAAGAAGCTACTCAAAGACCTAGCAGTCCCTGGTGAAAAAGCGACTCTCACCCTTCACCAAAAAGATCCTAGGCGTGCATCTCAATCCGTACTTCATCGCCCCAGTCTTCCCGAAGTTGTACAATGGGAGAGATGATCCAGTGGTACATGTAAGACACTACATAAATAGAATGGAGATGATATACTCTCTAGAAGCCTACATATGCCGCTACTTTGAGCAAACATTAACCGGACCCACCGCCTACTAGTTCCACAAGCTGAAATCCAACTCCATTAGCTCTTGGGACCAGTTAAGCAAAGTCTTCTGCAAACACTTTCTCGGATCTACCCCCGCCTCGTATGTGAACCAGCAGCTGCATGAAGTCATCCAAGAACCAGACGAGTCACTCAGATCTTACATCCATCAGTTTAACGAAGTTTGCATCAGCACGGACGATCTTGATTTCAGCACCGCAAATGAAGCTCTCATTAGAGAAACGAGGAATGACAAGTTACGAATGGAGATCATCACGAGGTGACCTAGGGACACAACTCAGATGATAGCCATGGCCAAAAGCATGATAGAAGTAGATGAAATGAACAGTTCTAGAAAGAATAAAGGGGAAAATTGATTTCACGATCAGTGAGAAGAATGGCCCTCTCGAAGAAACAAAGGAGAGGAGAGATACCATCCATATAAATGAAACACCCCGCGAGACAGCAGGCCAGAGCTGAACACCCCACTCAGCCAAATCCTAGTAGCAATAAAGAAGACTAATGAGAAGAAAAATGTGAGATTCCACAAGGTACTAGAAGGCCAGACCGTGGGCAGGAACCCAGAAAGCTACTGTAAATTCCATCGAGCTAGGGGACATCACACAGATGATTATCAGATGTTGGCTGAAGAAGTACATGCTCTCATTCGAGCAGGAAAATTCAATCAATTCATGAAAGGAGTAACCAGAGAAGAAATGAGAAAAACCCCGCAATCGTCTCGGCATGGAGACAATAAGGCGCAAACGACCAAAAGAACAATAATGGTAATCGTGGGTGGCCCAAATTTCGAGCCCCCTCCCAAGAAGCAAAAGGCGGTGGACATAACGGGGCCAAGACGCCGACCTATTCAAAACTTGCCAAAAGCACTCATTGGTTAAAAAATCGCACTCAAATCCTCTAATAATTGAGATGTTGACTGAAGGCTACATAGTGAAGAGGGGTTTGATTGACACCGGAAGTTCAGTCAACCAGATCACCAACACAGTTCTAAAACTACCAAATATCCACCACACTAGAATTCAGCCAGGCGAAAAAACGTTGGTGGGAGTCGGAGGCCAACTCGTCCCGTCAACAAGATAAGTCACTCTAGAGGTGGAAGTAGGAAACAAAGATATAACATGGAGAGGGGAAGTCATTTCGTCATTGCTGATATCGGAGTCGGTTACAACATGATATTGAGACGTCCATTTATAATTGAGTTGCATGCCATAATCTTTCTGGAGTATCTAACCCTACTAGTCCCAACCAAGAAAGGAATAGCAATGGCGATAGGACACCCACAAAAAGCTCAGGAGGCTTATGTAACATCCATTCAAACAGAAACTGCCTCACTTGAAGTAGAAGATCGCGAAAGGGCTGAGCCGGTAGGAGACTTGGAAGTCCTGACCTTAACTGAAGGTAAAACGATCAAAATTGCCAAAGACATGGAGAAAGATGCAAAGACCGTCGTGGTAAGGGTGCTCAAAGAGCAGCAACATACCTTCTCGTGGTCAAGCGAAGACATCAAAGGTATCTGGCTCGAAGTCACGTGCCACAACCTCAACATTGACCCATCGGTTAGCCCGGTCAAACAAAAGAAGCGCAATCATGCCCCAGAACGGTAAAAGGTAATCGAAGTAGAAATCAAAAAATTGCTCGAGGTAGGGCACATAAAAAAGGTGCATTAACTTGAATGGTTAGCAAACGTGGTGCTTATCAAAAAACCCAACGGTTCTTTGTGAATGTGTGTCGACTTCACAAACCTAAACAAAGCCTGCCCTAAGGACAGTTACCCTCTACCCAGTATAGAGTAGCTCGTTGATTCAACACCTGGATTCGTAATCTATTCCCTCTTAGACGCCAAAGCAGGATACCACCAAATACCAATGGATCCCAAGGACGAGGAAAAAACAGCCTTCATCATGCACGAAGGAACTTACTGCTATAAGGTGATGTCATTTAGGTTGAAAAACACTGGAGCCACATACAAAAGACTTGTAAACGAAATGTTCAAGGACCTAATTGGTGAAAATGTGGAAGTATATGCAAACGACATGATCGTAAAGAGAAAAGACGAAGCTAACCACGCAGCAGACATTGAGAAGGTGTTCAAGGTGCTTCAGAGATACAGCCTCAAATTGAACCCGGAAAAGTTTACCTTCGGAGTAAAAAGCGATAAATTCTTAGGATTTCTTATATCAGAAAGGGGGATTGAGGCTAACCCACAAAAGACAGAAGCAATCATCAACATGACGCTGCCTCGAACCTTGAATGAGGTACAACACCTCAACGGAAGGATTATTGCATTGGGGTGATTTATCTCCTTCTTTGCCAAGAGATGCCAACCCTTCTACAAGGTAATAAAACAAGACAAGGCCTTTAAATGGGATAAATGCTACGACCTCGCATTCGAAAAATTGAAAGAGTTCTTGGCATCCCCCCGTTGCTCAGTCATCCAATCCAAGGTGAACTTCTGTTCATATATTTATTTGCAACTGATGAGGCAGTAGGAGCAGTCTTGGTCAGAGAAGAAAATAAAAAACAACACCTCATCTACTACGAAGTAAGGTGTTGAAGAACACCTAGCTGAAGTACCCCAGGATCGAAAAACTTGCATTAAGCTTGATCTCCGCCTCGGCTAGGCTCACACCCTACTTCTAAGTGCACATCGTCACAGTACGGACTAGATTCCCGCTCAAGAAAGTGCTATAAAGACCTGAGATGTCAGGTAGAATGGCCGAATGGGCAATAAGGTTAGGAGAGTTTGACATCCGCTTAGAAGGAAGAGCTTCCCTAAAAGCCCTAGTCTTGGCTGATTTTATGGTAGAGTTTGCCGGTCTCGAGCCAATAGAGATAGTAAAGATCAAACCATGGATGGTTCATGTTGACGGAGCTTCTTCTAGTGATGGAGCCGGAGTCGGGGTATTTATAGAAGGCTCAAACCGAGTCCACCTCACATATGCAGCCAAACTTGCCTTCTCCGCCACTAATAACGCCGCTGAATATGAAGCCATGATCAAAGGGATGGAACTTATTGATGAGTTGGCCCCTAACAGTGTGGTCATCCGAAGCGATTCACGATTGATTTCCAACCAAATCAACAGAAACTTTGAGATAAAGGAGGAAAGCATGATTAAATACCTTCGTAAAGTACAAAGCTTAATAGAGAGCTTGGAAAAGAAATGAACCACATAGAAAGTTGAACACATTCCTCAAAAGCAAAACGAAGTAGCAGACGAATTAGTAAAAGCCGCCTCAAACCCAGAAGGCTGCAATCAACTAGGTAGCCTATATAAAGTTATTATCCGCCCCAGCTGCGATGAAGAACACATGCTATGTGTTGAGGAAGAAATTGATGATTGGCGCCATCCCATCTCAACCTATCTCAAAGATGGATGGCTCCCCCCGGACAAAGAAACTGCCTCGAAGATAGTGTGAAAATCCACTAGATACTCTGTAGTAGATGATGAACTCTAAAGAAGATCATATACGGATGCCTGGCAGAAATGCGTCACCCTAGCTCAAGGAAAAAGTATTTTGGTGGAAATAGATGAAGGAATTTGCAGATCTCATCAAGCGGCCTCCACCTTGTTACGAAAAGTTAGCCTAGCTAGCTATGATTGGGAAACAATGGAGGCGGATACAAAGGAATACGTCCAGAGGTGTCACCCATGCCAGGTACACGCGAGGAAAAACCACCTACCTCAAGCTAGCCAGCAGCCACTAATAACCGCCTGGCCCTTCTCGACATGGGGAATCAACATAGCGGGACCTTTACCGATGGCAAGCGGATAAAGAAAGTTCGTAATCATTGCGATCGATCATTTTACCAAATGGGTCGAGGCGATAGCAGTCAACACCATCACTTCAGAGAAAGTCATTGACTTCGTTTGGAAAAACATCATCACAAAATTTGGCATACCAAGGAAGATAGTCTCCGACAACGGCACGTAGTTTATTTCGAGCAAGTTCACTAAATTTTGTCAAGGACTGGGCATAAAGAACCACTACTCTTCTGTAGCACACCCTCAGATGAAGGGTCAAACGGAGGTTGCCAACAGAACATTGGGAGAAGGACTTGTTCGCCACTTTTCTACTGATAAGTTTAATAACTATTACACAAAGAGTTTGGCTAAATATCAATGGCACCAAGAACTTGTTCACATGAAATATAGGTGTTGTCAATACCCCTTATCAAATAGAAAAATTATGATAACTGCAAGTATACAGTTACAATGTAGTTTTAAAAGATATCGATCCCAAATGGAATGGCTAGTTCTAAAGATCAACAAGGAAGATAAGATAAAAAGAAAATAAAATAATGTAGTTTTTTTAGATAGGAGAGTTAAAATGAAATATGAGTAAATATAGGTATGAAAGAATAGAGAATCTAAATATATAGATTTTCCCTACGAAATAAGGAAAGTAGAGAAAACATGCAAGTTCAACAAGGATGTTACGATTTACTAAACTAATCTAATAGACTCTGTTCTAAATACTCAGATGTTCAATTATTCGCAGCAGAGAAACACATGAAATGACTTTTCTAGATCTAGAGCAAACGAATTAAGACTATCATATAACCTTGGACAACATCAATACTATGCTTAGTACGGGTCAGCCTCACATAGCCACATTTAGCAAGTTACCATTCCAAAAATGTTGGCTCACTAAACAGCGATATATTACAGATCCAGTGATTATACACGATATTGTTAACCTCGAAACTACTCTTAAAATTAACTCCAACGCATATAACTTGATTAACATGAAAGACTTAACACGAAATACGCATTATGACACATAGAGATATCATAAACTTTGAAATAGAAATTATAAGTAGAAAACAAAGTAAAGTTGTAAGGTAGGCAAGTGAAAGCTAAAGTTGATCAAACTGTATCCACTCTTTAATGGGAGTCGTCAATTCCCGCAATTTCTGCATCTGCTTTGAATTCGGTTTCGGCCCGTACAGAACCTCTACTAGGATGCTATTCTTTGTGAATATCGAACAAACGAATATTGAAGAACGAAAAATTTTATTGATAAGTGATTTGCAAGTACACTTATACAACAATCGCTCGAGAATGTAGAGAATCTAGTGATCGAAACAAGGATTCTAATCACTTAAACATTTTCTCGCTAAAGCTTATGAACGTAGCAAACTCTCTATCTACGCACACTAAATGTAACCCTATAATTGCACTCTAATGCTCTCCTCTCTGGTGGTGCACTATGAGCTACGAAATTGTAAGGTTTGGAGCCCTATTTATAGAGTTCGAAAGGTTGCGTCTATCCAAATGAAGGGTTATGTCCATTGGTGAATGATTGCATCTCTTCATTATGATTAGTTGAGAAGCTTTGATTTAATCCATAATGGATAGACACCTTTTTATGATTGTTTGACTCCTGATAAGTGTCTTTTCGTTGGTAGTTGATGGCGGTTGATGGCTGTTGATTATGCCTATCTGGCGGTTGGTAGTTAAGAAGATAATACCAGAAAACCGTGCAAGTCACGACCGCGATATACATGTCATGATCGTGAATCTTTGATTGGCAGACTTCTGATCTGAAGAAGAACTAGTCGCGACCGCGAACGGTTATCATGATCGTGAGTTGAGTTTTTCTTCAGAACTTTCTCTTTGACAGCTTCGATCCTAAGCTAAATCTTTAAGTTCCACGCATTTTTTTGCACCTTTTTCACTCTTTTTTCATAGAATTTCACTTTAGAATATTTTACTCCCAAGATTTACCTAGTATCCGCATTTGCATAAAAAACAACTACATACCACGTGAAATCTTTTATTTGAAGTATAAAAATGACTCAAACTATAGTGTTTAGTGTATAAAATTAATATGATATTAAGTGTAATTATACACTTATCAAGACTCAAGAAACGCCTCGAAGGTGGGAGCAAAGGTTCTTGGCCAGACGAACTCATTAGCGTGTTATGGTCTTACCGAACTACGCCATGCAGGCCAACGGGCGAGACGCCTTATTCTCGGGTCCACGAGATGGAAGCCATGATTCCTGTAGAGATAGCCGCCTCGATCGACAGAATCGTCTACTTCACCGAGGAATAAAATGACATCAATCTGAAACACCACTTGGACAACCTCGAAGAAAGAAGAGAGTGAGCCTACATCCGGATGGCGACCTATAAAGTAAAAATAGCCAAATATCATGACCGCAAAGTTAGAAGATTACGACTCAAAGATGGAGACTTGGTCCTTAAAGACACCGCCGCTTCACAATCCCGAGAAGGCAAAGGCAAATTGGGAAGGACAGTACAGGATAACAGAAGTCATAGGCCCAGCCAAGTACCAGCTCAGCGACCTCGAAGGTAAAAATCTACCAAGAACATTGAATATCTCAAATTTGAGACCGTATTACAACATGACGAATGACTAGGGAATTAGGCGCAACACTCTTTTCCTTACCCTGGATTTTTTTTCACTGGGTTTTTTCCCTGGGAAGGTTTTTAAGGAGGAGACGTCCCCTAGACATACCCCGGCTAACATAGTACCGGCTTGTATCTGTACATGAATTATTTCAAATATCAATAAGAGAGCACGGTTGAATCTTCTTCTCATTTTATGAAAGCCCCAAGCAGCTATCACGTCACAATTAATTTTAAAAGTTCCCTCGAGGTGAATAACAATCACACTAATCATTTTTAAGCCTTAAAATAATTTGGATGAGTTTTAAATGTTCCCTCGAGGAGGATAGCTATCACACTAAGCATTTTTAAACCTTAGAACAACGTGGATGAATTTTAAATGTTCCCTCGAGGTGGATAACCATCACACTAAGCACTTTTAAGCCTTAGAATAACATGGATGAATGTTAAATGTTCCTTCAAGGTGGACAACTATCACGCTAAGCATTTTTAAGCCTTAGAATAATTCTGATATTTCAAATGATCAAGCATTTTTAAGCCTTGGATTAATTTTGTCATCACGCTAAGCTTTTTTAAGCCTTAGAATAATTATGATGTTTTAAATGATCAAGCATTTTTAAGCCTTGGATTAAGTTTGATGTTCCCTTGAGGCGGTAAACATTATGTTAAGAAACCTTTTCATGTCCCTATGAGACGGGTGACCATCTTGTAAACAACTTTGTTAATGCGGACATTACACATGATACGAGATGAAATGAAAAAAAAATGGAAAAATTAGCCTTTCATTAATCCGAAAGTTACAAAAGTTGAAAACAAAATACAAATAGTCCTATCCTATGCTTGATCATCTCCGCCTGGTAGTTCGCCGCTGTTAGCCGGCTCAAGAGAACTATCAGGAAGCTCATCGAATGTAGGAAAGGGCATGTTCTCAACCATGGCATCCTCCAGCTCTGGCCAATGAGTGCGCACCGCCTGAAGGAGGTGAGACCCAAACAATCGAGCCATTTTTACCATCTTGCCCACGACGCCATTCAGCTCGATGTCCCTTTCCTGTCTTTCCTTCCTTAAAGCATCCACCTTAACCTGAGTAGCCTTAAGCTCACCTTGGTAACGAGAGGCATTTTTCTCCAAGTTAGTAAAACATTGAAGAAGTTGATCATGGGCCTCACGAAACCTCTCTAACTCTTTTTCCATTTCCTTCTACTTGGAAGCAGCCTCCAACGCCTCATCACGTGCCTTCACCACCTCCGCCTCATTTTACTTAGCCGTTGTCACCTCCTTTCTTGCCGCCTGAAGATCTACATTGGCCACTTGAAGTTCAACCCTCACCTTAGCATGATTAGATGACCTTCGATGCATCTCCACACAACGAGACATAGCCTGCGGAATAAAAAGGTCATTGGCTGAAAAAGGAAATAACTTGAAAATAAAATTCTTACATCGGAGAGGGCGTCCACTATTCCCCCCATCAAGCAGACGCTTGACTCTTCTTTGTAAGCCTCCCTCTCCCGAGGCAAGGGAAGTACATGGCAGAGTGCCAATTGTACTTGCGAGCTCATAATCCCACTCTGAGGACCAGCCAGCTTGAGGAAGCTCTCCTTGAAGCGGGAAGAAAGAGAAGTAGCAGCATTGGAGGCCGAGGCGACATGAGTAGATTAGCGTTGGGCCGAACAGTACACCTCTTGGTTTTGCGCAAATGAAAGATTATTCATATATAAAAATAATAAATACTTTAACTAAACTCATGTCTTACCCTTTTAGGTGTTGTCTCGGACGACACCACCTCGTTAACTGGGGCATCATCCCAGGGCCTCTTGCGAGTCGCTACCTTCTTCAGCGGAGCGATGTTTGAGACGTCATCCTAGGTCAGATCTATTTTCTCCGCCTCCTTTCTTTGATTTTGCCGAGACAGGTCCTTAGTACCTTTCGCTAAAAATTTATTAAGGGAGGAATTCAAATGAGAAGTCAACATCCTGTAACAATAAAAAATAAAAGAGTAAACTTACCAGGAATCTCTACTATACAGCTATAGTACACAAAATCGAAGTCGTCCCATCCAATCACTTGGATGTTGTTTAGAAAAGCCCAGGCAATGGTTGCTAGAGACCACTGCCCCTGCTCCAACCGGTTGAAAGTTTCCACTCGGGAATCCACCTCCAAACCCTTTAGAGACAACGCCTCAGGAACGTCTTCTCTCCAACGAGTAAGGAACAAAGGGTGCGCCGGGTTCACTTTAATGTAAAAGAAATATTATTTGAAATTGCAGATCGACTGAGGACGGTTTGAGAAAAAATAGAAACTATCCCTGCTACTGAAGTGGAGATGGTCCTCATATGACTTCCGCCTTATAGATGCTAAACGATGGAAAAAGGATGAGTCGAAGTTAAATCCGAGGCAGCAACAGATCTGATAATGACCTACTATATCCGATCAGCAGTTAGGGTGATACCGAGCCAGGCACACACCCCAATCAGTCAGGAGTTGAGCGATTTCTTTGGGTAAAGGGTATGTGAAGTCAGCCCAGATCTGCTCCATATACATGCTAAAGTAGCCTTCAAGAGGAGTGTACACAAGCACATGCTAGGCCTGTAACTGGCACGATTTCCCTATAAGCCATTTATAAACATGTGTCTAGAAGCAAATGTTCACCTCGTGAGCAATGAACACCATATTTGCAATTACAGGCGTGGGACCCCTCGCCCGGCTCCTCTTTACCCTCTTGGGTCTTTGAGTCCCCCTCTGTGCTCCTTGAGGGCTCGACATCCCGGCCTCATGGTCCAAGTCGTCACCACCATCATACTCATCTACGGCTCTTATTAAAAAGTCGTTTGAATCGACTACGGGCCATTGTTTAAAAGGCTGTTGGTCAGTCATTTTCCTACACACCTTTCGTTTAGTCCTAAGAAAGGGACACTGGTTAGTTCTATCAATGGTCACCGGTTGGGATAATATGTCATCCAATTTAAAGTTCAGTCTAGTGAGACGCTTAAAGGCTCTAGCAAAGGCTGCTCGCTGTTGCAGCTACTAGAAGAACTCATCCTAAATACATAATGAAACGTCAGATCGAGGTCTCAAAATAAGCGCCGCCTCGAGGAAGTCCACTTTGAATAGTGGGCCTTCCACGGAGGCCTTGGCCCAAACTAAGTTAGAAACCTAAACAAGGCCGCGCAACCCTAGAATGCAATCCGAAGTTCGGAAGTATTTATCCATTACTCGCCGCCGTTAATGAAAATCCCTAAATCTAGGAAATTTTCCTACGGCGTTTCCAAACTCGCATGATTACATTTAGAATCTAGAGGAAGCCTAAGGTCAGAAGGATTCAAAGCAGTTACAAAATATTGGCATGGAGAATAAGCGAAGATATAGCAAAAACCCTAAATACAGTCTGTTCCATACCAAAGAATACAGGATTTAATCATTTTAAGTACAGAAATCGCTAATGTTACAGAAATAGTTTTGAAACTGTATAACTGTCAAAGTTAGTCAGAAACTTACTTGTAGATTGAGGTATAGAGAGTCTGATCAAAGATGTGGTCGCAACACTTCACAAAGAAACGCGAGGTAAGAACAAAGAGAACTTGCTAAAATCGCGAAAGAAACGGAGAAGAATTGCAGAAGAAATAGGAAAGTTTTGCAGCAGAAAATAAAAGAAGATGACGCGCCATTTATAAAGACTTCGAATTTGAAAAGACACGGACGCTTCCAGAGCAATATGTGGCATCTTTGGATACGCCGGTGAGTTTCACGAAGCGCCCCAAACAGCTGGTAGCAGAACAGCAATCGTCAGATGTTTAGACCAACGTCATATTCGAAGCGACACAAGCTTTAAAAAGCTTCTCTGACTTATGGGGGGACTTCTGTTAATAGAGCATGATGTCACCCGCTCGAAGACAATGGTAGAGCTCATTTGTCCAACCGCTCGTTGGGGGAAATCCCGCCTCGCTTCACCCACACATTACCGCTCATTCGTTCTTCTCCATCATCGTCTCAACTATGAGGCGGTTTCATGGACCAAGGGAAGTGAGATTGTCTCAATTGCTTCACCATAAGACCATAAGATGGTAATCCCGTCTCGAGAATCGAGGCGGTGGCCATTTTAATGAAGGTTCCAGTTGTCACGCGGATAACCACAACCTAGAATGAAGGAGTGGATAAAACTCAGACTTGGTCTCCCTTGATTCTAGGGATCACGATCCCATTTTGACTATTTCAAATCTTCTTGATTTAGGGGATTTTGCAGTCTCTATAAATGGAAAGAAGGAGCCTCCATAACAGGTTAATAACATTCTCTCTATTCATTTCTCTAATACAATATTCACATAAGAACTCTTCACCCTTGCTGACTTAGGCATCGAAGGCTCCCCCGGGGACAAAAGCCCCGACTCTTCTTGATCTTAACTCTGTTTTACAGGTGAAATTATACATAATCGGTACAACGTTTTCCGAAGTTCCACAACTTTCAAGTCAAATCCAGATTCGGAAATTTCAGTGGTGCGGTGAGCGTGGACACTTACTTGCCCCAGCAGGAATTTTAATTCGCAACATGTTTTCAGGCAGTTTGATAAGTGCCCAGCAACAAACTACCACTTCAACCCTTCGACGATTTCTCTTCTATTCATTTTTATTTATTTTTATCAATTTATGTTATTCACGTCTAATCGCGGTACCTACGTTTTCTCTTTTAAATGCAAGAACGCATCCTATATAAAAGTAGTTTACATTTTCCGTAGAAAATTAATTTTTCCTAGTTCAAAACAACTCATTTTGAAGAAAAAATATGACACCACGACAACAATTAATGAGAAATAGACCTGTTCGCGGGCCGGGCTACCCACCCGGCCCGAGCCCGCTTCAACGGGCCGGGCTTGGACACTTATTTTTTTAAAAAGCCCGGCCCGAGCATGAGCCCGTCAAAGCCCGAAGATTTATGGGCCGGGCTTGGTTTTTATATAAATACCCGAGCCCGATCCGAGCCCGGCCCGACGAATAATTTTATCTATTTATTATATATTTATACATTAAATTTATAATTATTTTAAGAATATATAGTTTATCCTATTAAATTTGTATACTTGATTACTATATATGTTACTAAGTATTAGAGATTTTAAGTAAATAAAGCAATTATATTAAAAATTTAAGCATATTTTGATTTATTTTATATTTTTTCAATTTAGTTTAAATAAAAAAATTTATAACAAAAAAATATCTACAAGCTTGGAAATAATCTTGTAAACCCGGCCCGAGCCCGGCCTGACCCGCCCGACGAACAGGTCTATTAAGGACGAAGAGAAGTGGACCCAATGGCAAAAATAGGTATTAAAAAAGATTAAAGAAAGAAGGGCTGCTTTCGTTTTATTCCTTTTCATTCTATTATTATGTGATTCTCTTTTCTTTTCTTTGCTCTACACAATACCCCCTGACTAAACGCAACTATTCTTATTCCTTCTAATAT
The DNA here is from genome assembly GCA_949673415.1 of Euphorbia schlechtendalii. Classification (NCBI taxonomy): domain Eukaryota; kingdom Viridiplantae; phylum Streptophyta; class Magnoliopsida; order Malpighiales; family Euphorbiaceae; genus Euphorbia; species Euphorbia schlechtendalii. The sequence goes on along the minus strand of CATIWQ010224118.1, from coordinate 8,645 downwards.
ATGTAATTATCTTGAAATTTTATTTCGTTTGCACATTTATCTGTACTTCCAAGTATTTAACCAGCATTAGATAGTGTTGATTTTATCTTCTTTTTTTTTTGTCTCACGGTATTATTTTATAGTATCTTTAATTTATCCTATTGTAGCAAAATTGGTTATTCTTACTGGAACTCTTATTTTGTGTGTGTATATATATATATATATAATTATGTGGTTTACTTGTAATCATTGGTAATGAATCTTTGTAAACATTGGTAACGAATCGGAGTCATGAAATCAGTCATAAACATGAGAATTAGGATAGAATGTCAACATTTCATCACTCGAGGTACAATCCAATAACTCAAATCCAAAACGTATGCTTCGTACACATAGTTGACATTTTTTATAGTTGTATGCTAATTTTCAACTGCAATTCTTGATTTTTACTAAAAAATTTATACACACACATACATACTTGCTACTATGTCTATATCTGAATTTTTGTTTTAATATACTTATTGTAGCAACTTTGTAGCCAAGACATGTGACAACTTGTTGCTAAATACGTTGTTCTTTTAGCAACAAAATCAAATTGTTAAATATCAATTTAGTAGAAATAATAATAGTTGCTCCCAAGAATGCAGTATTGTGATTGAAGGTATTTCACTATTATACTCTGACAGAATTTTAAATTTATTTTCTCACAACTTTTGAAATTTGCTGTAAAATGAAATTTTTTAGCATCAAAATCCAATTTCCTTGTAATATTTGTTGCAGCTGAATCTAATATTTATTTGTAGTATAATGAAAGCAATGATGTTTTCCTGAGTAAAGGTTATTTTATGAAAAGAAATTTAAACATAGAAATACCAATAGCAAACTAATATAAAATGTTTTATGTGTGCCATGATCAACCCCCATTAATCACATCTTTTCAAACTTTTTGAAAACATTTGTGAACAAACTTAATCAGAAAATCGCGAGTAAAAGACTTATCAATATTCAATTAAGTAGTAGCATATATACATATGCTTCTAGAAGATAATGAGATATTAATTAGTTTCCTCAGAAACTGGAATAGTAACATCATAAGCTCACTAAGTTCACGTGTATAATACTAAAATTTCTATTAGCCCTCTTAATTTAATTTCTTCAAATGGAAAATCACTTTCAGTAAAATTCTCAACTATGGACTGGGATTCCTCCCCTCTAAATATTACTAAATTGGGAAAGATAACCCTAACTTGATGTTTACCCATGGATTCCCATTCTACTCATTTAGGAAAAAAAAATCAACATCTATTATCATAAAATAAACTATTAGACTAATATCAAATTGGACAGTATGTTATTATTATAATAAGGTTAAAGCATATCTCTAATATTAATAGGAATGCAATTTTAGGGTTAATATACTAAATGGTGCATTGCCTGAGGCCTGATCTAATGCTGTCATCTCAACAACCGGACTAATTTCTTTAGAGTTGCGGAAAAAATATCATTTGTGCTTCTGGCAAAATCAATAGAGGTACATAACTTAAGTTTACTTTTTTTTCCTGGAAGTTTGTGTATCACTATTAAAAAATTTACTATTTTTAAAATCAAACCTAAAAAATGTTTTTCAGTACATTTTTTTTATAGTTACTACATATTATTACAAATTTGAAAACTTTTATTCTTTATATTTTATTCATTACAGCTAATTTATCAATCTTATGTATAATTCGTTGTTAGCGTTACTACTGATTGAGTTTCTAACTATCACTATTAACATTTCAACTTTAGGATTGGTGTGCTTGTGGGGATGAGAGTTCCCTGTAGTAAGAAGATAAATATACATAATTAATTTTTCATTTCATTTGAGATGATACATGAACAAAGTGTCATTTACAACATTCTTATCTCGTTTAAATACCAAATTTTGATATAACAAAAAAAAATTAACAGTGATAACAGAAATGCAAATTATTTAACGTAATAGATGACAATTGACAGAAATTTCATTTATTTCAATAGATCTAAATTTACATCATTTTATGATTTATGCCGGAATTTATACGAATTGTTATTTTTCAACGTGAAATAAGTTGGTTTTATTTGAAGTTGCCGAACGTGTGGGCACTTATTGGCTGAACTGAGGCACGCGCAAGGGTCCTACTGTGTCAAAAACACGTGCCAATCCAAGAAAAACCCGCTTTGCGGTTAACACGGGAGGGACACGCCCTTTTCTTTTAAAATTTATTTACAAAAACAAAAGAAAAAACAGTCGGGCTTGGACTTTAGCTAGCTAGCTAAAGTATTGGCCCACCTCCCTAACCTTACTGTACACGCGTCAACCAAACACACCATTTTGATATGTTAAATTAAAAATTTGGACGAAGAAGATTCGCCTCCCCTTGCCTTTTTCTTCCCATGTAGACCCCACCCATCCCCAATCAAAATTTCCACGAATCAACGGGCCCCACGTGTCCGCAAGTCAAGAAAGCAACCAATGGGAAGAGAGTTTGGGTCTCGGGGGCAACTACTACTTGCTTCCCTCCTTTTTCTTTATTTATTGCTATCCCATCGCACCTTCAAGCTTGTCGTTGTCGGCTTTTTCGATTTTTATTTCTTTATTTTTAATTTTTTTTGTAGGGACACGTGTCCGCTCCTCATACCACTTGATCTTTTTGCCCCCTCCTTCTCATATGTTGTCCTTGCCACCTTGGCCTTTCTTTTACATTTTTAACCCCTTTCTTTTTATTTCTTTTACCTCATTTATGCCATATTAGTTATTTTCAAAAACTATTGATTTACTACATTTCCATGTACCCCTATTGAAAGTACGTTTTTCACTTGACATATTATAGGGTATTATTGTTTTGAGTTTTTAACTAGCTACGACTGAAAAAAGTATACCCAGATCTCCTATCTTTTTGTTTCCTTGTTAAAAATAACAGTTAGTAAAATTATTGGCAAACTAATATACTCTTCTATTGCATGCATAGAAACATGAAACAATTATTTTTAAATGTTAACGTCACACTTTTTTTGTTATATTAGACATTAATTTTCATCGTAATGTAATAGTAAAATTTATAATGCAAATTTAATGACTTAATTTTGTTGAATGCAATTTGTTTTTGAAAAATTTAAATTTTAAAAAAAATTATATATCAAACTCAGATTTTCTCATTTTCATTTTAAGAGGTATAGCTAAAGATGGCAACGGGCCGGATCCGGCTTGGACCTGGCCCGGATCCGTTTTCATATACTGGACCCGGATCCGACCCGTATCTGGCGGGTCCATAATCAAAACAGGTCCATATAATTAACATCAAATTCTTAGTTTCAGCTTCCATTTTTGTACATTTCACCTTATTTTAAATATTTTACATGCTAATTGAATTATGTTCATGCAATTGGATTTACGTGGATATCAAATAATATTAATTATCCAATATTTTCGGGGTAAATAATAAATAAAAAATACAATTAATATTTAAATACGGATCCGGGTCCGGATCCGGGTTTCATTACCCGAACCCGGACCCGCTTCCTAGACCCGGACCCAAATCCAACGGATTCAAAAAATCGAGATCCAAATTTTAAAAAACGGATCCGGATCGAATCCGGGATCCGTTGCCATTCCAGGGTATAGCAATTGCTTATTACTACTATTTTAACAGGTAAAAGAAACAAAATTGTTGGAAGTTTTTACAGCGGCAGCTTTTTGGGGTCATTTTCACGTGGTACGTGAGTGTGCAAATTGGTTTCGTTATCCCTCCCTCATCGCCGCTCGATTACTAAGAGAATTCAAGATTAACTACAATCAAACGGTCACTAACTAATGAGTATGATGAGTGATGTACGGTATTGTATAGATAATTGCTTTTAAAAGGGTGGTTGCGTGTAAGAAATAGACAAGGTAATGACGTAATCTATACGCAAGTATCAGCGCCTTTTAAATAAACGAAAATATCCACTGTGATATCAGTAGTAATAATTGAGTGGTTCTGTGATACGCTCACTTTACAAATGGAGCGTGTAACTTACATTTCAATACGTCAGTAATGTTTTAAAATTGTAAACACTAATTTGAAAACATAATAGAGAAATTTAAAATTTGGCGCAAGTAGAAAATGAATATTACTAGAATGTATAAAAACAGTTGCGTAGCCATGACCCAAATATTGGGGCACAATTTTAAGATATGAAAATATGTGGCGGCCAACCAACTCCTATCGGATTTAGAAAAAAGATTTAATAGATACGTAGGTATCTGAACTTGTCCTCAAAAATTTGCTACTTCCCTAAATTTTCAAAATGATCATGTAGTTCCCTTAACTTTAAAAGAGTGACCTTGTAGCTCCCTCAACTTTCAAAAAATGCACCACTTTGCTCCCTCTATGTCACGTGTCATCTTCTGGTTGGTTTGACTTTTCAAAGATGCAATTTTTCTGATTGTTTTCTCTCCAATCAGAAGTTGACACGTGGCACTGAGGGAGCAAAGTGGTGCACTTTTTAAAGTTAAGGGAGCTACAGGGTCATTTTGAAAGTTCAGGGGGGAGCAGATTTTTTTAAGATAAGTTCAGATACCTAAATAAATATTAAACCTACAAAAAAATAGAATAAAAATCGTATTTGACAAGTTGACATTGAAAAATTAATATCTATGTCTAACCTACTCGATTTAAAAATAAATCATCTTATAGGCAAACATTTAAGTTAAAATGAAAAATTTTACATATTTATATAAAAAAATATAAATTCAGAAAAAATAAATATTAATGTATTTCAGTTTATTAATGTGTTATAATCTATAGAAACTATTATATTAAACTAATACATATGTATTTAACGTGCTTGTATTCACCTGTAACTAATAAAAATATTATTGAATGTATATATTTTCAAGTATAGACGCATCATTAAGAGATTTCATTGTATATAATAAAATATTTGTAATGTATTTTTATATTGAGGTTGTTAAATATACTACAACTTATGATATTTAATTACCTAATATAATTTCAAGAAATCAATATTTAATAATTAATATTTAAGAATAAAATTGTTATAATTAAAAGAAAAACAATGAAAACAAACAATGAAATAAAATAAGAAAGATAACTATATGAAAAGAAGGAAAAAATGATGATTCGAGGTACCGAACCACAGCATTCTCGAAAAAAGGATAATTTCCTCTACTCAGCAATAGCAGCTAGGGCACTTTCTATCTATGACAATGTTTTAAAAATCTCCGCCTAGGTTTTTCTAGGCCCCTCCTAGGTGTTATTTTGAAAGTTTTCGCCTGGTTACGTTTAACGTCTAAATCCTACTGATTAACTTCTAAGTTCACTAGACCCCGATTAATCCCCACCTAAATCCTGATTCACCTTCGACCACTCGACTAACGCTTAACATTTTTTAAAACACCGATCTCGTTACCCTTTTAGTTAAATATTATATATACCTTATATTCCATCAACTAAAATACTTACAACTTTTCGGTGGGTCCCTCCGTATTTCACCCTCCCTTCGTCCTCGTATAAAAATACCATTAGTTCACTTAAAAAATATTCAAATTTGTTGTCCACCTATCACTATTATCAGATTTTATTATTAATTATATTATAATCAACATCTAACTTTTCATTTTGATGTGATTCTGTATTTAACAAAATAGTACTTTGCTCATTACGGTCCTTGTTTTAAAGATGTAATATTGAATGACAAAGTAATAATAAAGTCATCGATGATATATCTTTTATTTTAATATTGTTCGCTATGAATTTTTGTTCATCATTTCATCATTTGAATATATTCAGATATTTAGTGGGTGAGCACGGTGAAAAAATTATTTATTTTGCTTGAATTTTGACTTTGTTTTGCAACACTTTTAAGTTTATTGTAAAAAAGGTAACACTGGAAAATTTATTTAAACTTTGTTGTTGAGATGATAAATAACTAAATTTTTTTTATTTTTAAGTTGAAGAATCTCCTAAAATATTTGTTACACTTTTCACTCCCTATGTCAATTTGCTTGCATTTAGATGGATTTTGGTTATTTGAATTTGAGAACCAATATAGTTGTACATTTCAAGGTTTTTATCAATTTCAATCATCTATTAACTATCAATTTCAATCATCTATTAAATTTTAATAGTTGAAATTGTTACATTGTGTACCATATAAACAACTAAAAAATAAATCTTAACTATTAGAATTAAATAAATGATTTCTAATGATTCAGATCGATTGATTGAAATGCAACTTTATGGACTTACACAATTGTAGAGATTCCAAATCCTAACATAATTTATATATATGCATATAAATTGCTCTTTTTTCGTTTTCATATTTTATATTTCTTTCATAAAATAACACTAATGAAATAAGACCCCTTTTTTAGAATTATTACAAGACTAAAGACATGTGGTATACGAAGAGTGGACAACATAGTTAGGTACTTTTGCCTTCCCGTAATAAATGGAGCCTAACAAAAGTCGTTGGACTTGGCACCCTTACATTTAATTCATGATACTTTAAATACTATATGAGGATCAAGTTTTTAACAAATTATAGTCACATTTAATCATATCTTCTTCAACATTAATATACCTACTTGCAGTATTAAAAAGAATATCATATTAGTAAATCATTTCTCACTCTTTAACTATTCCTATACCTGTTCATCTTCATAAGTTCCGTTTGGTAACCTCATAAAAATGTGTGTTTCTTTTTTGAAGAGATATAAGAGCATTAAAGTGTTTGGTTAAAAATAAAATGATGTTGATATCGAAATGTCTATATGCTTGTCTTCCGTAACTCCAACTGCACTGTGGGTAGACCTATAAAACAGCAAAAGCGTCAGATGGTTAGGTTGGATTTCCGGCGTACTCACTCCGATGCTTAAGTTAGAATCTATTAGTAGGGGATGCTCAAAGAGAATATAGATGAGAAGTGTATTTGCGTATCACCCGGATATGTGTGGTCAAATCTTTCTTTTTTAGTGTTAGCCATGATTGACGCAGTAATGGCTGTGATGATCCAGTAGCCGTTGGTAACCGTAATTCTTGAAATATTTCCACCAATATAGCTATTTGACTTGGTCTTAATACATCCGTTTGTAACTGCTCGTTTGGCAGTCTTACATAATTCATAGTGGGCTCTTTACGTGGGTCTTTAGTGATTTAACTCTAATGGCTTTCAAATGGGTCATGTCATATACATTACTGTTAGATGTTGTACAATCTTTTTCAAACCATATCAAAATTATGCTTTCTAAAAAGTAAATATAAATTAATTTTATCCGAAATAGTTTTAACCTATTTATTTATTGTTTATTTTAAAATATTCACATTTAAGTCATTTAATATTTCTGTCAATAACCATAAATCTTATTTCTACCAAACACTAAATACATATTAGTTAATAATAGCAATAATAAACCACTGCAATAAACCACAACTACAAATTGCAGTTAACTACACTAATAGTTTTAAATACATATTGTGGCATCCAACACTTTAAAAATAATGTTTGATTTGGCATTAAGCAATTAGCACCAAAATAAATTAATATTACTAGAAAAAATTCTGAAGCAAAACCTTGAAGATGCTACCAAATAAGCACACTTAGCAATAAAAGTACGTACATGGACATAAATTTATAGCTTACTACAGTAATAGTCAAAAGAACTCATTTAGCAACAAATCCTAGAGTTGGTGCAAGAAAAAAACTCGTTTAATAGCGAAAAGTAGTTAAAATGTGCATTATTGTTATAATGACTGTAGTTTGTAACTGAAATTTGATAGTCCCACGGTTTTTTTAATAGTGGTTTCATCCTTTTTATTTTGTTTTTTTATTTGTAAATTTATATTATTTACGTATTTTTCGCAATTTCATTAATTTATCATTGTGTATATTCGAAAGAGAGATTAAATTTTGATTGAATTATAAATTGATGATAGAGAAGAAATAACTTTTATTGAAGTATAAAATATAAAGAGTAAATTAAGTATTTTAATGATGCAGATGAAAATACAAAATTAAATAATATTAAAAAATCAGACTTTGTTGTTGATAAATGTGTGTGTCTTGGGGATAACTTCTGATATTTTGTTTACTTCTTACAGTATAATCTGAAATGAAGAAAAACATTTTTAAAGGCTATTGTATAGGCTAAAACATAGCTACAATACGCAACCATACTATATGTGGACTGAGGAATTCTAGTATAAAAAATTCTTTATTTTTATTATCAATTAATTTCCAATGGATATCTCTCTCCCCTTCAATATTTTCAAATTCTGTGTTGTTGATGTATGTTTTTGGAATGTTTAGCTCAACTGCATGAGCAAGAATAAAAGTAAGATTGAACTTATAATACTCAATCAATCACCGTATATTAAAACCGATCTAATGTAATTTATATGTCATTGATTAATTTGTAATAAGGAATATATATTATCATTAATGTAAATAATAAAGCTGATGGAGACAGAATCAAGTAATATATGAATTACCATACATAGGTCTTAGGTTATGGACATAATTGCTCCAGTAGCTTGTATGTATTCTATACGTATTCTACTAATAAAACACACAGAGATTTAACATCATTCTCTTACCATCATTCTCATTATACTCTTTTTCTATTTCATTTTTTATATGGTATC
>CATIWQ010224065.1:0-31431 GCA_949673415.1 Euphorbia schlechtendalii | reverse complement strand
TCATCTGGAAATTCTAGATTTTCAACGTAATCAGAGTCCAAGGGTTGATTTGCTAAAAATTCAGCGACTGCTCTTCCCTTAATGACTTTTTTGGTTACATATTCGATGTCAAATTCAGATAATAGCAATAACCATCGTAAGAGTTTTCCAACTAGTGTTGCTGATTGGCACAAGTATTTCATCGGGTCTATCTTCGTGATGGCTTTTATTTGGTAAGATTGGAAGTAATGACGCAGCTTCTTTGTCAACCAAACCATCATTGTGCAGATTTTCTCCACCAAGGTGTAGCGGAACTCATACTCAAGTAATTTCTTGCTCAAGTAGTATACTACATGCTTGCTTTTGTCTTCGTGTTCTTACACTAGCATGGCTCCAACCGATGACTACTCAATTGCTAAGTATAGGATCAGGGGTTTTCCAGGTTCTGGTGGGTGGAGGACGGGTGGGCTTAACAAGTATTGTTTGATTTTGTCAAATGCTACTTGGCACTGGTCGTTCCAAACTACTAGTTGGTCCTTTCGCAGTAGTTTGAAGATTGGCTCGTAGATGGTAGTGAGTGTGGCAATGAATCTGCTTACATAATGTAGGGACCCCAGGAAAGATTGGACTTCCTTCTCAGTTTTCGACGTGGGTGTGTCCCTGATGGCTTTGCTTTTATCAGGATCCATCTCAATTCCCTTTTGGCTGACTATATGCCCCAGGAGTTTCCCTGATGTAACTCCAAATACGCACTTTTTGGGGTTCAAGCGTAGATTATACTTCTCGATTCTGGTGAGAAATTTGCCTAGGACCACTGGATGTTCCTCCCCGGTGTTGGACTTCACAAGCATGTCATCCACATAAACTTCCACCTCCTTGTGGATCATATCATGTAGGAGGGTTGTGATAGCCCGCTGATATGTTTAACCAGTATTTTTCAAACCAAACGGCATTACCTTATAGCAGTATATGCCCCATTCAGTGATGAATGCTGTCTTGATCTTGTCCGTTATTGCCATTAATATCTGGTTATAGCCTGAGAAGCCATCCATGAAGGAATACATAGCTACCCTTGCTACGTTGTCGACCAGTACATCAATGTGGGGTAGGGGGAAATCATCCTTTGGGGAGGCCTTGTTCAGATCCCTGAAATTCATGCAGACTCTGACCTTGCCGTCCTTCTTTGCTACTGGGACAATGTTGGCTAGCCACGTCAGGTATTCAACCACTTCTAAGAATTTAGCTTCAATCTGCTTTGCCAGTTCAGCCTTGACCTTTTCTGCCCATTCTGGCCTTAAGCGGCGTAGCTTCTGTTTTACTGGCTTGATCCGTGAGTCAGTTGGGATACGATGCCCTGTGATTTGTCTATCCACTCCAGGCATGTCCTCATATGACCAAGAAAACGCTGCCACGTGCAATTTAAGTACATTTGTGATCTCTCTTTTTTCTTCAGGATTCAAATCATTGGAAATTGTCACCAGTTTTTGTGACTCATTTGTACCCAAGTTAATTTCATTTAATGATGTATCATGAATGTTAAAGACGTTATGTGTATGATCATATGAATGCATGGTGCCGTCAGGAAGAACATCAAACAAGTAAGCAAAATCGTCTTATTTCATTGAATTGGCAAAATTATCAAAAACATCAGAATTGTTCAAAAATACATCATCTATATCCTCCTCCATAGGCGGAGGGGCTTTAGTTGATGCAGTGGTAGGTTCTACTTTCTCTGCAGAGAATACTTCTGCCAGTGGATCTCCTCTTCTGCTTTCATCAGTTACCAGATTGGAACGAGATAGCATGGCGAGAACTGGTGGGTATCTTTGTCTCCGTTCTATCTAGGTGATGTGCATGGTATGATAGTTCATCAAAGTCTGGCACATTCCTCCTCTCTAGATGGTAGCGGTACCATTCTTGTGCTCCCCCTATTATCAGCCGTATCGCAGAAGACTCAAATGGTCTTGGCGCCAGTACCAGATATATAAGCATCCACCGCTGTATGTAGCTGGTGAGTGATTCTCCCTGTCTTTGCTTGCATGCGAGAAGATCTTGTATGGCCTTTCCTGGTGGTTCTAGGAATGCAAAATCAGTCTGGAATTCTGCAGCGGTATACCTCCAGTTAGCCTTAACCTCCTCTGACTGCATATAATACCATTGGCTTGCTACTCCTGCTAGCGAGCACGGGAATAACGTAGCTATCATACTCTGTGAAAGACCCTGTGCTCGACACAGGGTGTAAAAATTAGATAGATGAGTAGAGGGTGCCTCATTTCCATTAAATATTATCATTCTGGCCAAGCTGAAACTGGCCTTTGGGACTTCCTCCTATTCTCTTCTTGCCCGACTACTTTACTCAGACTCAAGTATTTCCATCAGATTTTCGGGGTTCATTCCTGACTTGATTGCCATCACGTACTGTTCACCCTTGCTTGCCGATGCTTCCACTGAAAAGTCCACTTTTCCTGAGATGCCTCTTCCTACACTACGCGGTGTAGTTTTCTGGCTGGTAAACATTGGCATTCCAGCAAGATTGATCTCAACAGCTTCAATTTTACCTCCGCACCCTCAGCGGTTCAATTCTTCCTCTAAAATCTCCAATACTTGATTATGGTCACTCCCTGACCCAACCATCAACACAAATTCTCAAAGTCCCTAGGACATGCACTTCATGACCTTCTGCCTCTTTGGCTCGGAGTTAATTATTCCCACTCTTGCTCCAAACTTCAGCGAGGGGTTGGTCTAGGAGGTCTGACCTGCCCCAAGAGTCTGCTCGTTGATCACATTCTCTTCTTGCTGATTAGACATGTTGCAGAAAATGTGAGCAATGTCTTGATCTAAATGTGACGAGCTGTAACTGGAGATAGACGGCTCAGCCGGCCAGAAACCCTATTCCAAGTCTTTTGAAGAAGTGGCTTCCCCCCTTCACACGCAAGGAGATCGTTAGGGAATGCATGTAAAACCATGATGCGTGATTGATGCATGAGATGTTTAATGTTATGGCTGCGAAAAAGGGTTAGCTTGCCATGATGTAACATAAAATTACACACAAAAAAGAACAAAATCGTTAGTCCATGCAATGAATGAAGGCCCATTGGTTTTGAGATCTGTATCCTATCCTTGGGACAACGTAAAGTGGAATGGCGTAATGAAGTGGCCTAAATTACCTGTGTGGTGATAGGTCAAAGGTTTGAGAGCTAATCTCTTTATGTGTGAGTAGGCTGTGTGACATACTCTAGTGTAAGGTATCCCCTAAATGTATGGAGAAAAATACCGTAAATAACACATAAATGAATGTTTTGGTCATTTTTCCCCTATCGGGCTAAAGTCTTAGATGTCAGTAGACATTATCACTAAAGGTATATAGTGATGTATGAGCAGAAGTTCACCCTACGAGGGTTTGGGTATGCACATTAACTAGGATATCCTATGTGTTCAAGTTTACCTAAGGTAGGCTTTTGGTGTAGACAGGTGCCCCAGAAGGGTGGTAATTCGAACTCCAAATGGGTATCGTACCTAACTGATGCAACATGATTCTAGTTGGGTTAAGGTAATCCTAAGGTGACACGATCTCGAGTGTCTACTAGGTTTCTACGTATGAGTGATATAAAAAAGTATGAGTGCCTGCATTTTTGTACAATGCATGGCATATTTGTACAATGGCATATTTGTACAATGCATGATGAGTCGGAAAGCGGTTAGCACATAGCACACAATATCTTTCTTCCAACCATACAACTCCCGCGCATAGGGTTTTTGGCTAGTCTCTATCCTAAGGTTAGGTTCATCATAATATATTGAGGATACTAAGGAGCGTACCTGCAGGAAAATATAATGCATGATCGCATGTTTGGGTAACAACCTAGGGAGAATGCCTATGGCTTATTTACATGAGGGTTTAAAAAAATGGGTTGCTGATGTAGAAGGTTCTTGTTGCACTGAAATACACTCCAAGCTTCTAACGAGGGAGGTACATGCGGTATGACAACAAGTGCTCCACTCGTTCAAGTACTATCTTTTCTCAGGGAGGCAGATTAGTACAAGAGAAAGTTTCGCGGTAATAGGGGTACCTTAGACTTATGGGCTAATCCCTTCTACCGCAATGCATTATAATGAATATGTCAAAATTAAGAGAAAACGGAATAATGTGATCAATAATTTTCGGCACTTACCCAAAAACTAAAAACCAAATGAAAAATAAGTTTTAGAAAAAAAAGCCCCAATGGAGTTGCCACTATGAGCGGGCGACACGGTGCGGTAGGCCAAGAGCGTGCGAGATCATAGGCGCGATCCACCGGGGTGTTTTGAAAAAGAAGAAGAAAAAAAGCATCGAGTCTGGGACCCAGGAAAAATGGTTTGAAAGAGAAAAAAAGGCGAAAACGTTTAAGATCGGTTCGAACCCGAATCCACCATCTCTTAGTGTGGGGTCGCCACCTGGATTAGCTCTTTCCAGGAATTAGAGTCCTATGAGGCATAACATCCGGGGGATGGCCCACCAAGACACAGAGATTCGAGTCCAGGATAAGTTGCTTATTTCTTAAGTGATCACCATACATTACATCTACTGAAAACCGTTTTCTTTTAATTGTGCATATTCGCACCTAGGTCGTTTATGAGTTTATATGCATGATTCATGTATTGCGAAATATAAATCATCATAAAGCAGAAAAATAAACCATCCACGAAACTGTAAGTAAATACGAAAAGTAAATGCGAAAAATAAAATTACAAGGCTTCAAAAATCGGGGGATGCAACCACCCACTAACCTATTAATTACATTTCCCGAAAAAGAAATTGCGATACCCGAAGGAAAATTAAAATCCTAAATATACATCTAATCCTAATCTACCTGCATTTACAAAGGTTAGCATAGGGGATAATACGTATGTTTGATTTTGGATAAGAAAAATCAATCGCGATATTGTTTATTTAAATAAAATTGTTCATTTTATTAGCACATTAGTTGCTCATTTTGATTAATGAAATTGCCCGTATAGTAAAAAGTGTGGTCTGTTATCCGGGAATATGTTTTATTCCCTTCGTGGGGGTGTTCTAACATACATCTTCTTATGATAAAGAAAAAGATGAAGAAGAATTACAACAGTTAAAATAAAATAACAGATGAAAATCCTAGGTTCACAGGAGAGTTCAGAAGAAGAAATTAAACACTAAAAGCACAGAATTGCAGTTCTAGGAACTCAGAGGCTTACCATTACTTAACGAATCCACGTCGAAGCATCCGATCGGTCATTTAGAAATCCTCCTCGTCCTTTGAGTTTAGGTAAAAAAGTTGTAGTAAAAAGGTCCAAAAAATTATTCGTTTCAATTCTCAAGAGCAAAGGTCGTTCTAACGCAATGTTGTTTTTATCTCGTAATTTTTGGATTCTCTTATAAAAAATGATCCTACTATTTATAGGAAAACCCGAAAGAACAAAAAAAGGAAAGTTTTTCCGGCAAAGGGGCCTCACCGGAGAAAAGGCCTCCCAAGGCCTCGCGCACGAGGCTATCTCACCTCGAACGAGGCTCACTCACGCGTCCACGTAGCTACTTCGCACGAGGTTTCCTTGAGGGTCGCTTAGGACCCTCGTAGGGAGGCCCCATGAGGGTTCCATAGAACCCTCACGGGGAGGCCCCGCGAGGGTTCCATAGAACCCTCACGGGCAGGGCCCGCGAGGATCGCTTAAGACCCTCGTGGGGAGGCCCCACGAGGGTTCCTAAGAACCATCATGGGTAGGCCCCGCGAGGGTCTCTTAAGACCCTCGCGGGGAGTCTCGTGAGGTTCCCTCATGTTTCCACGAGGCTCCCTCGCGTGCGCGCGAGGCTGCCCGCTATCGGGATTTCGTCTCCTCCATTTTTTTCATTTATTATTTAATTTTTTTTATTTTTATTATTTTTTTAGTTAATTAATTTCTAAATTAAATAATTTAGAGACGAGGAGGATTCCAATTCGGATACGTCAGGATACTAAAAAATATGTGATTCAAGGATAAAATCCTTTAAAAGCCGTTATCATCGAACTCGCGAGCTGGTACGAAATCCCGTGCTCACAAGGTGTCTGTAGTCAAATGACTAAAGTTCAACCTACTTAGTGTAGCCCAGCTCTACGACAATGTAGGAAGGCTATTTTCGATTCAGCAGGATTCTTAGTAATTGACAGTAAGTCTAACTTAACCATACTCTTTGCTCCTGAAGTAATAATGTTTATATGGTTGATTTATCCCTTGGCTCCAATAATGTGTGTCTCATATCTAAGGAGGATAATGCGTGGCTATGGCATAGAAGGTTGGGTCATATCAATATGAACATTCTGTCAAGACTAGTCAAAAAGCAATTAGTTTTGGGGTTTCCCAGAATTAGTTTTAAAAAGGACAAACTCTGCTCTGCTTATTAGCATGGCAAGCAAATTAAGAAATCATTTAGATATATAAATCACGTAGTAACTAAGAGACTATTGGAGTTGCTACACCTAGACCTCTTCGGCCTAATTCAACCAATGAGTTTGGGTGGTAAGAGATTCACTCTATTAGTTGTAAACGACTTCACGAGATTCACATGGGTAGTCTTATTGAGTAACAAAGATGAGACTTATGAATCTTTTGTCAAGCTTAGTAATTGGATAATGAATGAACTAGGAGCTAAATTCATACAATCAGAAGTGATCATGGATGTGAATTTGAGAATTCCCATTTTGAAGAATTTTGTTCAACGCATGGCATTGAGCACAAGTTCTCTTCTCCTTGTACTCCTCAACAAAATGGGGTTGTAGAAAGGAAGAATAGGACCATAGTTGAAATGGCTTAATCCATGCTAAGAGATAACAATCTACCAAAATACTTTTGGGGAGAAGTTATTGACACAGCATGTTATATCTTGAATAGAGTTTTAATTCGCCCAACTCTTGAGAAAACTCCCTATGAGCTTTGGATAGGGCACAAGCCTAAGATTGGTTATCTCAGATCCTTTGGCTGTAGATGTTTTATTCTTAACACCAAAGAGAAATTAGGAAAGTTTGATCCTAAGTCTAATGAAGGTATCTTTTTAGGATACTCAACTAACAATAGGGCATATAGAATATATGTCAAGCAAACCAGCCTTTTAGAGGATTCTATGCATGTAGATTTCGATGAAACTAACATTGCAGAAAGACATCCAAACGAAGAAGATGAGTGTGAGCGGGTGAAATGGAGCGGTGGGCCAAGAGAGCGCGGAGATGAGAGGCACGATCCACTAGGGTGTTTGAAAAAGAAGCACCGGATCCTATAAAAAGGTTAAAAGAGAGAGTGAAAAATGTTTTAGATCGATTCGAACCTGAATCCGCCATCTCTTAGTGTGGAGTCGCCACCTAGATTAGCTCTTTCCAGGAATTAGAGTCCTATGAGGCTTAACGTCCGGGGGATGGCCTACTAAGACACAGAGATTCGAGTCCAAGATAAGCTGTTTATTTCTTAAGTGATCACATTATATTACATATATAGAAAATCGTATTTTCTTAGTTATGCATATTCGCACTTAGGTCATTTTTAGACTTTATATGCCTGATTCAAGTATTGAAAAATAATAAACCATCCACTAAGAAGTAAGTAAATGCGAAAAATAAATGCGAAAAATAAATTACAATGCTTTCAAAAATCAAGGGATGCAACTGCCCGCTACCCTATTAATTACATTTCCCAAAAAAATGAATTTGCGATACCTGAAGGAAAATTAAAATCCTAAACATACATCTGACCTACATCCACAAGGGTTGGCACAAGGGATATCACATATGTTCAATTTGATTTTAGCAAGTCCCATGTGACCTATTTAAAACATTGACGTTTTAAAGTTGTTATTTTAAATAAAAATAGTTCATTTTTATTTACACGTATGTTGGTCAATTTTATTAGTGAAAATGACCACATGGCAAACGGTGAGGTCTGTTATTCGAGAATAATTTTAATTCTCTTCTTTGGGGTATTCTAAAAGATATAAAGATGAAGAAGAGAATTACAACATTATTTACATGAAAAGAAATAAAATTATTCCTAGGTCTACAAATAAAATCTGAAAAAGATGAAGTAGACGATGAGCGTGGAATTCACAACTCTAGGAACTCAGAGGTTTACCCTTTCGATATGACTCCACTTCGGCATATACGTTCAATCCCTAGGAGAGTTCCTCCTTCGTTTTTGAAGTTAATTATAGTTTAATTAGAAACTAAGTGATTATTTATCCAAAAGATAATCAAACTCGGGTTCTAAATTTGTTTTAGACCCGAGAATATCTAAGGATTTTTGCGAAAAAATAGATGAAGAAATTTGATTTTAAGATGAAGAAGTTTGGAATCTAGAAGTGTTTTGGATCTAAGAAAATGTTAGAAGAAAAGAAAGTATTTTTGTTGTATTTGTCTGTGTTTTTTTATCTGAAAAAGAGAATTTTTCTCTAAAATTTCAAGCCCCCTTTATCGAAAAAAGACTCGACTATTTATAGGGAAAATCCCGCAAATCCAAAAAAAGGCAAGTTTTTCCGGTGAGGCCTACCATTAGGCTTGGGATTTAGTCTCCCTCAGGTTTTATTGTTTCGAATTTTTTTTATGTATTTTCGTATTTTTTAATTAATTTTTGAATAAAATTAAATAATTCAGCTAGGAGGAAGACTCCCATTTGAAGATCGTCGGATGGTAAAAAAAGTGTGATTCGAGGATAAATATCTCGAAAAACCGTCATCATTGAACATGCGAGCTGGTACAATATCTTGTGCTCACATCGAGGGAGCCACTCAGCTCTCAAATCAACTCAGTCTGCCCCAAGCTGAGCTACCTAACTCCGCTTAGGATCCCCCAACTGAGGAAACCAAAGATGATAATGAAGATCTCTTAATCAACTTTAATGATGGCAAAGATGAACCTCCACCTCAACATCCAATTATCGATCCTAAAGCAGCTGATCCGAGTCTTCCAAGAGAGATTAGAGCCCATCGCAACCATCCTCTTAACAGCATAGTCGATGATGTTCACAATCTAGTAATGACAATAGGACAGCTAAGCCATATGATGAGCCATCTAGCATTCATATCATTGATCGAACCCAATAAGTTTTAATATGCAGAAGGAGATGACTATTGGATGATTGCAATGCAAGAGGAACTAGATCAGTTTAAATGTAATGATGTCTAGGATCTAGTTCCTAAGCCTAAAGGAAAATCAATATGGCACCAAATGGGTCTTAAAAAACAAGCTTGATGAAGATGGCACTATCGTCAGGAATAAGGCTAGACTTGTCGCTCAAGGCTACAATCAGCAAGAAGGCATTGACTATGATGAAACCTATGCTCCAATAGCCAGACTTGAAGCCATTCGAATCCTTTGTGCTTTTGCATCCCATATGAATTTCAAACTATTTCAAATGGATGTTAAAAGCACTTTCTTAAATGGATTCATTCAAGAAGAAGTATATGTTCGCCAGCTTGCAGGATTTCAAGATGTGAAAAATCCAGAGAAAATTTTCAAACTGAAGAAAGACCTCTACAGATTAAAGTAGGTCCCAAGAGCATGGTATGAGAGGCTGACTAATTTCTTAATCAACAAAGGCTATGAAAGAGGAAATGTAGATACGACTTTGTTTATCAGGCAAAGAAAAGAAGACGTGTTACTAGTCCAGATATACATTGATGATATTATATTTGGAGCAATTGATGAAACGATGTGTAAGGAATTCAATAAGTAGATGAAGAGTGAGTTCGAAATGTCTATGATGGGAGAATTGAACTTCTTTTTGGGTCTTCAAATCAAACAAATAGAAGAAGGCATTTTCATCAACCAGTTTAAATACGCAAAAGAAGTTTTGAAGAAATTCGACATGGTAAACTCAAAGTACATGTCCACTCCTATGGCCATTGACACAATTTTAAGTAAAGATGAGGCTGGAAATTCAATAGACAGCAAACTCTACAGAGGAATCATTGGTTCTCTTCTTTACCTTACCACCAGTAAACCAGACATATAGTATTTTGTATGCTACTATGCTCGCTACTAAGCTGATCCTAGAGAATCTCATCTAGCAGCTGTGAAGAGGATTCTCACATACTTGCAAGGGTCAATTGACACAGGTATATAGTATCCCCAACAGTTCAGATTTCACTCCTAGGGGATTCACAAATGCAGACTATGGAAGGGATAAGTTGGATAGGAAAAGTACAATAGGAGGATGCCAGTTCCTTGGAGAATTTCTTATCTCTTGGTACGGTAACAAGCAAACTTCAATTGCGCTGAGTACAGCTGAAGCTAAGTTCCTGGTAGCAGGAAGTTGCGTAGCTCAACTCTTGTGGATAAAACAAACAATTGAAAGATTATGGAATTAAGTCAAATTATCTCGAAGTTATATCGAAAACAAGAGTGCAATTAACTTATCTAAAAATCCAGTCTAGCATGGAAGAATGAAGCATGTCAACATCAGGGATCAAAGGAACAATTCAATACGCTAAGGGAATTGATCAGTATGAGTAATCCACAATGATGAAGAAGATAGAATTCATCAGAATTTTTGGCTAATTATTGAAAATCAAGTATGAGTGGACACGTGGTCAACACTGTCAAAGTTTTTAAGTAACGGCGTAAGTTCTTATTTGCGGCTGTAATTTCAAATCTCTATGTGGAATAAAATTGGAATAGTCATTGTCTAAACTCACCATATTACTGAGGTGATTCATTAGATGTTAATCTTAGCATTAATTATCTATCTTAAGCTAAGATTATGACACGTACCCCCTAAAAATCGATTTCTGCCTGTATAAGATGATCAGTTGAGAGAAGGAAGATTACTTACTTTGGCGATTACAAATCCTTTAGAGCATTCGAACCATAATTCTCATTCCCTCAAGTTCTCTCATTTTTCCAAACTCAAATGGCAAGAATCGAAACCACTTATAGACTCAAGAACACCACTGTGATGAAGATTGTGGTGGACAATCAAGGGAAGACGGAGAGAATTACTTTAAAGGCGGGAATCCGTATCTCAAAAATTGCTTGGGAAGATAACCTAGACTTTGGACCTGTCAATGAGGTTAATTATGAAGGTTTGATGCTAAACAAGATGATGAACAAAGTCATCAAGCAATAACGACTCAGTGCTTTCCTGAAGATGGAGGGTCTAGCAGTAACAAGACTCATGAGAGCCTTCTACACTCATTTATACACTATTGAAGGCTTCAATAATATCTGGTTGATGGAGTGTGCAGGCAAGACAAAGCTAATTTGTACTAGGCTCATTGGGAGCATTCTCAACATGCCCAATTCAGTCACTCAGCTCCAGCAGTTTAGTGATGAAGATATTATTCTTGTTCCTGAAGATTGGGAACTCCCCGCAAATTATGTGTCCGGGGAGATTGCTACCAGCGAAATGTCTTGGGAAGCCAAGATATGTCATGAGCTAGTAGCAAAGATGTTGCTGCCAAAGATTGGCTCGTTGACTAGCTGCACCTATTTCGAAAGGTGTGTGGTCTACCATATGGTAGAGGGTAAAAAACTTAATTGGCCACTACTGATACTTCATCACCTAACCAAAGTGAATACCATCAATCACTATGGTTACCTCATATCTGAGATAATGAGGGTAGTGAAAGTCGACTTGGGTGAGTTTTTGGGGGAGTCTTGTAAATCAATTCTGTTAGTGAAGAAGAAGCTGGAGATTTATCACTTCAGCAAGTTGACTTATACTCAGGTGTATGCTAGGTACGCTAAGGGACAACAAAAGCAAAAGTAGAAGTGCATACCGATAGTAGTACCTGTAGACATCATCAAGGAGGAGGAGGATCCTTTTGTGGCGGAATTCGGAGATGAATCAAGCTTTGATAATGCTCCTATCTGAACCATCTTTGAGAAGATATCTACCACCTCCTTCTTAGCACATAAGGCTGCTTCTTCTAAGGTCAAGGGGAAGAGTCCAGCCAAGTCCAATGAAGCTCCTGCTCAGCACTAGCAAAGGAGAATGGTTGAAAAAACCCATGTTAAAAGAGAAGCAGAGGCAAAAATGGAAGCTGAGCTAGCTAAGGAGAAAGAGGATGAAGTGGAGGCTAGTGAATCCTTGTACCAAAGAAAGCACAAATTGGTAGCCTCAGACTCTACTGAGGTGCTGGACGAGGCCAAGAAATACAAGGCAGAGGACTAGGATGTGTCCAATGCAGCTGAGAACTTGGAAGGATTATTTGCTAAGATGAAGGGCACTCAACGTAAGTACTCCTCGACCACAACGCCACTACTCAGAAATGTGCTAGTAGTGAGAAGCACGGAAGGTGCTGGGTACTCATCAATCTCATTACTGAGGAATCTAATCCTCAAGAACCTAGCATCCCCACACCCAGTTTCACTCTTATTGAGGAATCCGCTCCTCAACAAGAGCAACCTCAGGCTGATCCATCCTTAGATCAAACGGCTAACCCAAAGGTAAATAAAACTCCTACCCTTCTCTTTCTTTTGTAAATCCTTCACCCTTAAATTCTATCAACCCCTCAGGTTCTACTCCTGTAGATCCTGACATAAAAAATTTCTTCTTCTTCTTCTTCTTCCATCTCCTCATCTAAGAAATCACCTATCATCCATATCTCTTCACCCTCCAAAACTCAAGATCTCTTTCCCTCTCCAGTACATAACACTCCAACCTCATCTCCTGTACATTCCCAACAATTTCATTCTCAAGCCATTATACATTCTATTCCTCTCAAACCAATTCCTTCTTTTGTAAATACACCTACCACTTCTTCAAACCCATCCACTACCCCCTTAACCCATTTGGTTAGGGAAGTTCCAAATACTGAGAACTATGCTTAGTAGGGAAACACAAGTGATCAGGTTGCTAAGGCTAATTTTACAACCGATGAAACACCTGAATCTAGTAGAAAGCCAGAAATGGCTGATAAATCTTTCCTCACTCAGATCTTTGAGTTGGTTAGAAAGTAATTTCCAGTGCTTAGAACTGATGCCGAGTTAGATGGAGAAGTAAGCAAAATGCTACTAACTCAAGATTTGACAGACCTATCTTCTAAGCCCATGGCAAAATTGCTGGAATTCGAACAGCACACAAGTGTACCTAGTGATTCTCTTTACTTTGAGGAGTTTGAGAGAATCTAGTGCAGCCTGTTGGCTATTTGAAATCACTTAGAAAAAGAGAGTGCCAAAAGCTTAGTTGATAAGATGGCTTTGATTCTGAACGGGTTAATGGAGTCTGCAGCCTAGCTTGGGGCAGCTACTGCATCTTTCCCCACATCAATTGTGTTAGCAAATGCTATCAAAGGAAAGATAAAGGGTAATGTGGATGCTGCTACTGAGTAGCTAAATCTCTCGAATACCAACATGGCTACTTAAGTGACATAGATTCATGAAGTTGGAAAGGAATAAGCCAAAATAAAGAGGCTTAACGATTGCAAGATTGAAGACTTCACCAAAGAGGTGATAAGTACAAAGGACATCAGCCACAGCATTGTGAAACTTTTGGAGCAAGAATCCAGGCTCCTACTTGTCCAAGACAAAAAGCAAGACCTTATCTTGAAGTTGTTGGAGAACATCTCTTCCAAGTTGGATAAGGCTTCTGTTAGTAATCTAGAGTCTCTCGGTAACAAAATGGACACAATTCAAAGGGAGATCATAGATAACATCATGGAAAAGGTTGCTTCTTCACAGAAATTCCTTGTTTCCACGATGGGAAACTCTTTCCTAATATGCCTATAGCCAGTATGTCTCCGAGCGAGCCTATCTGCCCACAGACTAGATTGTCAGTTCACACCAAGCTCAATGAGATACAATCCAAAGTACATGACATGCCGTAGAAGATTGATGCTCTATTAAGACTAGGAGAGATGGATGGAAAGGACATAGAATTCACTTCCAAAAATATGGCCACCATTGGCCTAAAAATCTGTGACATTGAATCAAGGTTGAAGATTGCACTAATAGTAACGGACTTCCGGGGCTTACTACAGTGCTTTCAACAGTTCGATAGTCAAGGCTTTGATCAGATTGCCCATCTTTCTAGGTGTCATCATCTACTATTGTGTGAGCTGAACGATCAAGATTTCCTCTCGATAAAGGGCAAGGAGAAACTCGAGCAAGAGATTTAATCTACAATCATAGGCTAGCAAGAAAGCTTCCAAGCTGCTCTTGATACCTTAAATGTCTACCTCGATCAAATTGTTCAATGCCAAATAGTAATGGGGGAGAAAGTAGCTAAAGATGATGTTAGAATGGCAAGTCAGGTCAAAGGATCTCTTCCAATGCACAGGGATCCACAGCAAAGGTTAAGAGCAAATCAAGACAAGTAGAAGCAGCATAGATCTTCTTCTTCCATAGCTCATAAGCACTAGGTTAGTTCTAAGTAGTTGAATGAAAACTTGTAATAGGACTAAATGTAATCTTAGTTCAAGACATATATTATGTACTGACTAAGTTCCTTATATATTTAAAATACAAGTCTTTCACCTCAAGTTAAGATCTTCTTAACTTCTATAGCTATGTATATTTTATGATGTATATCTAACATATCTATGCAGGAAAATATACAAGAAACTGAAGATAAGCCAAAGTAAGATGAAATCCAAATCAAAGAAGAAATCCTCTAAGTATGGGGGAGCTGAGCTGCTTGAAGAAAAGACTCACTCAATATGGGGGAGCTTAATCTGACCAAGGAAAGTCACTCAGTGAAAGGGAGCTCTTACTTTGCTTTCAGGTAATCTAATAACTCTAAACTATATCAATTATCTTCTTCTACCATTTAGTTTGTTATCTATCCAAAATGGGGGGTATTGTAGAACCCAAATTAATAGTACCTCACAGTACTCAAAAGTTTTGGTGATAGTAATTAATATGGGATAGTAAAAGTTAATTGACTAAGAATACTTTTACTTAGTGTAGGAAAAGCCAAGTGTGTGCTGAGTACTATATAGTTTAAGTTATCATCACTCATCTCATGCTTAGTTACAATTTCACTTATCCAAAAGTAATTGTTTTTGCGATGCTAATAATTATCATAACACGTATGCTACTAACCACGTCTATGAAGGAACAGAATATTCCGTTATTATATTTCAGGAGAAAACGACGAGGAAATTAATAGAAATTCCTATGATCCTCACAACATTAAACGTGGCTACACAAAGTGTCAAAAATTCCTCATTAAAATCAGAGTATAAGGAATAATCCCATGAAATGCATTACGTATCACAGATCTTCATGCACATCTCGCAACATTATCAAAGTCATCCAGCGGAAAGATGCCACGTTGCCTGAAGTGCAAATCTCTCAAAGATCTAGATTACTTGAAGAAAAACCAGAATTTGGAAATGGGAACACATCGCACCACAATGTTCAATTCCTACTTCTATACATCCTGAAATCTATCTCCAACGAAGATTCGAAAGATTAATCGAAATGAGAAATTGAAGATCTGTGATATCTTCAAAGTTTGCAACGGCTACTTCTCAGAAACTTATAGTATAAACAGAAGACTGAAGCAGACATTCAAAACTTGGTGAATCACCTTGAATTTCCTAAGAGCAAAACATTGTGAAAATCTTCTCAGCTTTCAAGAAATTCATCAGCAAGCAATCTGGCAACAATCTATAGATTTATCAATTTGTAATAGAGAGAATCACTCATATGATTAACCTTGTAAGGATTCAATGTATCATAAGTTGAATTCAGTTAGCTATATCTTATTAATCTTAAGTGTCAGTTTGGGAAGGGTACCCAAACAAAGTTTGAGCGGTGGTTAGAAAGGAGGAACTTTCTGTAATAGAGTCTACCAGCTGTAAAGTCTTCTCCGCCTATTGAAGGAACGAATCACTAGTGGATTAAAGCTTAGAGATGGTATCCGGGGACTAGAGGTAGGCTAAGGGCCAAACTAGGATAAAATCTCAGGTGTAATCATTCTAACTCTAAGCTATTAGCTTCATCAGCTTCTTGCTCATTCATCTCTCTCATATGGTTTATTTGCTTGTTATCCAACTCGCACTGAGTAATCCTTACTCAGTTAAAGGTTGAAGATAAACTGTGCCAGCTGAGCTGAGTAATATATACGTTTTTATATCGGACTTAGCATGAATACTCAGCACGTATATAAAAACCATACTGAGCTAACTTAAAACAAAAAAGGTATAAAAAGTAATCCAGTTTACACATTCACCCCCCCCCTCTGCTGTTGTTATTAACTGGTTTACAGACCAATAAGAAGAGGTGGATGAATTGAAAGATTGGGAACTTTCAACAGATTATGGTTCTGACAAAATCAGCACTTCAGGGATTTTATAGAGAGCTAGAGCTTTTAGTTAAGTTACTTTTGCCCAAAACTGGATCTCTCTTAAGATGCACTAAGTTTGAGAGATGCATTGTGTACCACATGGTGGAAGGCAAACAGCTCAACTGGCCAATGCTAATCATGCATCCCTTCACCAAGGTGACCATAGTTTATCACTATGTTTATCTCATCACAGCAACTATGAAGGCAATAAAGATAAATTTCTTAAGATATTGCAAGGACGATACTCAAATTTTTCCACTCAAGAAGGCTATAGACTTCAATCACTTCAGTAACCTGAAGTTTTCCCAATTGCATTCTGGGTATATCAAAGCCCAAGATTTAAAAATGAAGAAGACCAAAGAAGAATAGCATTGACGCTGCTTCATAACAAGTGAGTAGTCTCAATGCCACATTGGTAACCCATACTATGTAGTTCCATAAGTTTGGCGAGGAGTAATACAAAATAAAAACAAACACGGACAACAAGATCAATGAATTGTTAAAGAAGCTGGATACCAATAACGATTAGCGCACAACATGTGCGATATGATGGAGAAGATGTCTAAGCTCATGCTTGCTTGTGGTCAAAAGGTGGATAGTGTTATAAAGAAGGTGGATGAAACTATGAAGAAGGTGGATAGTCTAGTGCTTAAAATGGATGCACTAAGTGATACATTAGACTCAACATATGCTCTTATAAAGATAAATATAGAAGATGTTGTGAAGAACTCTCAGAAAGCTCTATTGAAACTCTCAGAACTCTCAGAAAGCTTTATTGAAACTCTCAGAACTCTCAGAAAACTCTCAAAAACTCTTTCCTAAGCCTATTGAGTCAATCGATCCAAGTAAATGCCTCACAATTCACAATATCATTAATGCTCTGGTAGAAAAAATTAATGACCTTCAAGGAAAAGTACAGCATTTGGTTGAAACTGAAGAACATGATGCGATTGATATAGACAACACAGCAAGAACTATGCATCTAATGTGTCCAAAGATTGTTGATATAGAGGCTAAGTTGAAGATTTCTCAATCCATAGCTGATTTCAGAGGTCTTCTACAGTGTTTTCAACAATATTCTTGCGAAGTATTCGATCAAAATTCTCATCTCATAAGGTGTCATCATCTGGTGCTACAAGAGTTGAATGAGGAAGAGGTTCTCTTTATTCAAGGAAAAGAGTAGCTTGAGAATGATATATTTCCATCCATCATTGGGAAGCAAGAGGATTTTCAAAATAAAATTTGTTAGACAAGATGTATGCCCTAGAGGTAATTAGGGCGATATATCTTTATTAGTTTATAATGTACAAACAGTTTCAGTTTATTAGTATCACTAATAAAGGCTTCTTTGTTATTTATCAATGATTATTTGTTAAGTGTATATATATATATATATATATATATATATATATATATATATATATATATATATATATATATATCTATGTGTGTGTGTATGTGTGTTGAACCCAAGTTAACAATACTTTATAATACTTAAAATGTTTTGGAAATAACAAAATGTCTAGGATAGTGAAATTAATTGAGTACTAAGTAAACTCTTAATTAATCAAGTTTACTTGAGTTTGTTTAAGGAAAAAAACTCAGTGTACTATGTGGTTAATTAAGTTATATCTTAGAGTAAGAAAAGCTGAGCTCAACCTAGTACTACATAGTTTACAAGATATAGACTCAGCGAACCCGAGTAAGCTTTTTTTATAAAAGCTAAGTTAATTGACACTTAGACAAATATATGATACAAATGCTTTTAACATTGTCTGTGAGGGATGGAATATTCCTTTGATGCTTTTCAAGAGAAAAGACACTGAAATTAAAGAAGATAATCAAGTGGTCGTCATAACTAAAAAGTGTCAGTACAGAATTTGGGAGAATCCTCACTAAAGTCCACAAAAAAGGAATCATCTGACAAGTGACATTTCTCATTGTCTCCATGCAACTCAGCAATGTCAGTAAGTTGAAAAAATTACATGCTTCCACATTGCATCTTGCACGCCTCTTTATCATAATGGAATTGCTTTAAGACAAATGAGTTTTTTTTAACACATTTAGATTAATGGATTAATCTCACTCTTTAATGTCTGAAATCCCTGTCTCTAAATGTCCTGGAATTTGTTTCAAACGGACAAATTTGAAAGATGTGAAAAGAAGAGAAATTGAAGATAAGTTAAGACGAGAAGTTTGCAACGGATACTTCCAAGAACTTCAAGTATAAATAGAAGACTGAAGTAGATGTTCAAACTTGGTGAATCACCTCAAATTTCTTAAAAACTGAAATATTGTTCAAATATTCACAGTATTCAGAAATTCCAAATCAAACAATCAAAGCAAATGCAAATCTTCCAATCTATTTGTAATAGAGAGAATCACTTTAGATTTAAAATTGTAAAGGATTCAACAAATATTATAATTTGAAATCCTTTGTTATGATATTTGAAAATCTGAGTGATAGTTTAGAAAGGGTACTTAAATTATGGTTGAGTGATAGTTAGAATGAAAGGTACTTTCTGTAATAGAGTATACCCATTGTAATGGCTTCTCTACCTAAGGAAGGAAGGAATACACTAGTGTATTAACTCTCAGAAAGGTATCTAGGGACTAGAGGTAGGCTAGGGGCTGAACCAGGATAAAATTTTAGATGTTTAAGTTATATCCTTTATTACTTATCTTTATAGCATCTTAATCATTCATCATCCTCTCTGTTTTACCAGTTTTGCTTGAAAAACCAATCCAAGCTGAGTAAAGTACTCAGTAATGATTGAAGATAAACTAAGTGTGTTAATCTGAGTAGTTTATAATTTTTAGAACCAGCTCAGAACGTTTCACTTAGCACGCATCTAAAAACTGAACTTGGAAAAGAAATTCTATAAAATCTAAAAAAAACCAAGTAACACATTCACCCCCTTTACTATTTATATTAAGATGTTTTAAACCAATAAGTGTTATTAGAGCGAATGCTCAACTTATAGACTCATTGTCTTTGAGTTGAAGATCCAAAATGGTTTATAACAGTCTTAGCTTAGGCTTTGGACAGACCGCACTCCTTAAAAAAGGTATGTCTATAACCAGGCCTCAACTGTTTGATGGTAATCATTATATATTTTGGAAAATTGCATGAAAAACTTCATTAAGTCGCACAATATGCAAGTATGGCTCGCTATATAGCTCAGCCCTAGAATTCCCACGATTATGAGGAATGGGGAAAGAGGGAAAGAGTGCCAGTTGATCCAGAAGATTACGATGTTGTTGACCTAAAGCTTCTCAAGGATAATGCAGCAGCCATCAATTACTTGCATAGTGCGTTAGATCTTATAGAATTTAATAGGGTCTCGAGCTATGAGACAGCATAAGAAATCTAGAGAAAGCTGGAGATGACCTACGAGGGGACTGATAAGGTTAAGGAGTTGAAGATTAATCTCATGCCAAGAGAGTATGAGATGTTACATATGGGTGCCAGTGAGGGTATTCAATCCATAAATACCAGGTTCTTAACATTAATAATGAAATGAAGAGATTATGCAAGGAGGTCATCGAGGAAGAGAAGGTGAAGAAAATTTTTCACACTCTTACCCTAGAGTGGGATCCCAAGAAGAGCGTGATCAAGGAGGCTCGTGATCTAAAGACCTATAACTATGATGAGCTTTTAGGCACCTTGTTGACTTAGGAAATTTCCCTAATGAAATACATTGATGACTCCAAAAAGAGTAAAGGGAAGGAGATGGAGGGCAGAGCCATTGTCCTAAAACCTTATTCATCAGATGACTCCACCATCAATGGTTCAGATGAGAAAATGGCACTTTTGACAAGTGCTTCATGAAGAAGGATGAGAAGTTCAACAAGATGAAGTTTCCTAGTAAAACCAAGTCAACTTAATGCTGGTGTGAAACTGAGGAAGGATCCAAGAATGAGCACAACAATAACATCAAATGCTTTGGATATGGAGAAAAAGGCCATATTCAATCATCCTATCCAAAGACTAAGAAGGATAGATTTAAGAAGAGGTTTGACACGAAAAATGAGGCACTTGCTACCACTTGAAGCGATTCCAAGGAATCTTCATCCTCAAATGAAGAAGCTACAGATTCTGCAAACCTTTGCTTAATGGTGATACAGAATGAAAGGGGCAAGAGCTCAGCATCTACTTTAAAGAGTAACCAATCCATTGCTAACTCTGAAGCTAAGCGTAATAAAGGGAAGAACTCACATGCTGAGGTACACTCTAAAATCCCTTTATCAATAGAAGAGTTCGCCTAGGTACTCTTTGATGTTATGAAGTTGACTAGCAAGTCAAGTAAAAACATCAAGGAGCTAGTGTGGAGAAGTGAAGATTAGGAAGATACAATTACTTCCTTCTCTCTTGATATCTACTTTCTTCAAGAACAAGTTGAATATTATGAATTTCATAACAACAAGCTCACTAAGTGACTAGATGAGTTGAGTGCTGAGATAATAGCTTTAAAGGAGAAACGGGTTCCTCCTACAACCAATAGTTTGACTTAGAGTAACCAAACTCTTAATTCTAAGAGGAAAAATTCCTCTAAAAAGAAGAAAGCGAGTTAGCCCAAAGTAAAAGTAGCATGTGTATTTTGTGGTAAAGCTGGACATGCTACAATTCTCTATAGGCATAAAAATGGTTATTATGATGAGTATGACTAGTCTAATTTAAGCACTGCTAACAAAGGAGGACCCAAAACAAAAGCATGGGTACCTAAGAAAATGTAACTATTTTGCAGGTGAGCCTAAGGTCCATTGATGACATTGAAATGTGGTATTTGGATAGCAGATGCTCTAGGCATATGATGGGAGATAAAAGCTAGTTCATCTCATTGGAGAGTAAAAGGAATTGAAGTATCAGTTTCAGAGATAACTAAAAAGGCAAGATTGTGGGTTGTGTACCTGTTGGTGTCTCTCCTTCAATCAAAGAGGTTTCTTTAGTCAAGTGACTCAAGTTAAACTTGCTTAGTGTAGGCCAACTGTGTGACAAATGCAGAAAGGTTACATTCAACTCAGCAGGTTGCTTAGTTATTGACTATAAGACTGACTCAATTATACTCTTTGCTCCTAGAATTAATAATGTGTATATGATTGATTTATCCCCTGGGCTCCACTAATGTTTTTTTGTATCTAAGGAGGATTATTCGTGGCTCTAGCATAGAAGGTTGGGTCATATAAATATGAACATTCTATCCAAACTAACCAAAAAGCAACTAGTTGTGGGTTTACTTAGTATCAGCTTTGAGAAGGATGAACTTTCTTGCTAACTCGGTAAGTAAATTAAGGAATCATTTAGGTCAATTAATAATGTGGTAACTAAGATATTGTTGGAGCTCCTCCACCTAGATATATTTAGCCCAGTTTAGCCTTTGAGCATGGGTGGAAAAAGATTCTCATTGGTGGTTGTGGATGACTTCACGAGATTCACTTAAGCAGTCTTGTTGAGTAGCAAAGATTAAACCGTTGAATCTTTTATCAAACTCAATAACAGGATAATGAATAAACTAGGAACTAAAATCAGTAGAATTTGAAGTGATCATGGATGCAAATTTGAGAACTTCCATTACGAAGAATTCTTTTCAGCACATGGCATTGACCACAACTATTCTTCTCCTTATACTCAACAAAATTGTGCTATAGAAAGGAAGAACAAAACCATAGTTGAGATAGCTTAATCCATGTTGAGTGCTAATAATCTATCAAAGTACTTTTAGGGAGAAGTTGATAACACAGCTTGTTATATCTTGAATCGGGTTTTAATTCACCCAATTCTTGAGAAGACACCCTATGAGCTTTGGCTAGGGTGCAAGCCTAAGATTGGTCATCTCTAATCATTTGGCTTTAGGTGTTTTATTCTTAACACCAAGGAGCAGCTAAGTAAGTTTGATCCAAAGGCTGATGAAGTTATCTTTCTAGGATACTCAACTAACAGCAAGGCATATAAAATATATATCAAGAGAACTGGTTGATTAGATGCATGTAGATTTTGATAAAATTAATAATAGACATCCATTTGATGAAGAAGAAAGGAGTAGTTCAACCAAAAAATCAACTCAACAAGCTAGTATTTGTGCTTCCCAACCTAGCACAAGAACCTGAAGCTGGAAAAGATAAAGCTGATGAAGATCTATTAATCTACTTCAATGAAGGAGAAGATCAAGCTCAACCTCAACAACCTAGTGTAGAGGCTCCAATTATAGATCTAAGTCTTCTAAGAGAGATTAAAACTCATCGCAATCACCATCTTGAAAGTATTATTGATGAAGTTCATAATCTAATGATGATGCTAGGTCAGCTCAATAGAATGATGAGCCATCCAACATTCATTTCATTTATTGAACCCAAGAAGTTCGAAGATGTAGAAGGAGATGATTATTTGATGATCCCGATGTAAGATGAGTTGGATCAATTCAAATGCAATGATGTTTGGGATCTAGTTCCGAAGTTCGAAGGAAAATTGTTGGTTCGAAATAGCTAAATATTAACAACAAAGGGGGGTGAATGATTCACTTGATTCTTTTTAAATTTTATAAAAAATTCTATTCCAAATTACATTTTTAGATGTGTGCTAAGTGAAACATGTTGAGCTGTGTCTAAAATGGAGTACTTTACTTCAATTACTGATGAGTACTTTACTCAGCTTGGATTGGTTATTCAAGAAAATCTTGTAAAATGGAGTGAATGATGAATGACCAAAGCTCAATAAAGACAAATGACAAAGGTTAGAACTTTAACACCTGAGATTTTATCATGGTTCGGCCCCTAGCCTACCTCAAGTCCTTGGATTCCTTTCTGAGCTTTAATCTACTAGTGTTTTCCTTTCTTTCTTGTAGACTCTATTACAGAAAATACCTTATTTTCTAACTACCACTCAAACATAAGTTAGGTACCCAACCTCAATTGTCACTCAGATTTTCGAATAAGATTTGAGAACAGAAGATTTCAACTTATAGAATACATTAAATCCTCTACAATGTTAAATCAAAAGTGATTTCTCTCTATTGCAAAAAGATTGGAAGCTTTGCGTTTGCTTTGATTGCTTGACTTGGAATTTTTGAACGTTGGGAATATTTGCACAGTATTCCAGCTCTCAAGAAATTTGAGGTGATTCACCAAGTTTGAACGTCAGCTTCATTCTTCTATTTATACTTGAAGCTCTTGAAAGTAGCCTTTGCAAAACTTCTCATTCTAACTTTATCTTCAATTTCTCTTCTATTCATAACTTTCAAATTTTCCCGGTTGAAACAAATTCCTAGACTTTCAAAGATAGAGATTTTGAACATCGAGGAGCGAGATTAATCCATTAATCCTAATGCGTAAAAAACTCATTTTCTTCATGCAATTTGTTTGATAGAGAGGCACGCAAGATGTAACATGGAAGCTTGCAATTTGCTGACTTTCTAACATTGCAGAGTTGCATAAGGACACTAAGAAATAGTGCAAGTCAGATGATTCCTTTTATCTTAGACTTTAGAGAGGAATCTCCAACATTCCGTACTAACACCTTTTGTTGTGAGGACTACTTGAATATCTTCTTTAATTTCATCTCCTTTTCTCCTGAAAAGCATCAAGGGAATATTCCCTTCTTCAATGAAAGCGTTAGAAGCATTTGTGTCATATATTTCTCTATGTGTCAATTAACTCAGATTTTCATAACAAAAAGCTTACTCAGTCTCTATGAGTCTATATCTTGTAAACTAAGTAGTACTATGTTGAACTCAGCTTTTCTAATTCTAAGCCATAACCTAATTAAACACTTAGTAAACTAAGTTGCTTTTCCTTTAACAAACTCAAGTAAACTTGATTAATTAAGAGCCTACTTAGTACTCAATTAATTTCACTATCCTAAATAGTTTGTTATTTCCAAAACATTTTAAGTACTATAAAGTACTATTAACTTGGGTCTAACAAAAATCAATCATCGACACCAAATGGGTTTTCAAGAACAAGCAAGATGAAGATGGCATTGTTATCAGGAAGAAGGCCAGGCTTGTTGCTCATGGCTACAATCAGTAGGAAGGCATCGATTATAATGAGGCTTATGCTCCTATAGCTCAGTTTGAAGAAATTCGAATCCTATGTTCTTTTGTATCCCATATGAACTTCAAATTGTTTTAAAAGGATTCAAAGTTCATTCCTAAATGGATTCATCCAAGAGGAAGTCTATGTTTGCCAGCCTCCAAGCTTTGAAGATCTGAATAACCCTGAGCATGTCTTCAAATTGAAGAAAGCTTTTATAGATTGAAGCAAGCTCCAAGAGCATGGTATGAGAGGCTGACCAATTTCCTTATCAGGAAAGGCTGTGAAAGAGGGAAGTTAGATATGACTTTGTTTATCCTACGAAGAAAAGAAGATGTGCTGCTAGTCCAAATCTATGTTGATGATATCATTTTTGGAGCAATTGATGAGAAGTTGTGCAAGGAGTTCAACAAGTCAATGAAGAGTGAATATGAAATGTCTATGATGGGAGAGCTTAACTTTTTCCTTGGACTTCAAATCAAGCAGAGTGAAGATGGAATCTTCATCAGCCAAGCAAAGTATGGCAAAGAAGTTCTGAAGAAGTTTGAAATGGAGCATTCAAAGCTAATGTCCACTCCTCTCTCTATTGACACTATCTTGAGTAAGGATGAACATGGTAAACTTATAGATAATAAATTCTACAGAGGAATTATTAGCTCACTCCTTTACTTAACTATCAATGGGCTTAACATTCAATATTCAGTGTGCTATTACGCATGCTATCAAGTTGATCTTAGAGAATCTCATTTAACAGTGAAGAAAATTCTTTAATATTTGCAAGGCTCTCTTGAAGCAGGTTTGTTGTGTCCCAATAGCTTAGATTCACTCTTAGAGGATTCACAAATGCTGACTATGGCAAAGATAAGCTTGATAGGAAAAGCTCCACAAGAAGATTCCATTTCCTTGGAGAATTCCTTGTCTCATGGTATAGGAAGAAGTAAACTTCTATTGTGCTGAGTATAGCTAAAGCTAAGTACATGGTGGCAGGAGTTGTGTAGCACAACTACTATGGATTAAGCAACAAGTGGAGTATTATGGTATAAAGTCAAAATTCCTTGAAGTTACATTTGATAACAAAATAGCAATTGACCTATCCAAGAATCAAATTCAACATGGCAGGATGAAGCATGTCAATATTAGACATCACTTCATAAGGTATCATGTTCTAAGGGGAGATGTCAAGTTAGAGTGTGTTCCTTTTGAGGAACAGTGAGCAAACATATTCACCAAACCATTAATTAAGGAGTAGTGTAATGTTCTAAGATAGCTTATTGGAATGGCAAAACCATGTGAAGAAAATTCAAAAAATTTTGCTAAGTTTTAAAGAGCAAGTCCTAACTCAGTCGAATGAGATAATATTTATTTGACACTGTCTATATTCTAAAGTAACGCTGTGAGATTTAGTTTCACGGTTAAAATCTGGAAAGCCACTTTTTCCAAAGGGCATTTTTGAATTGGAACCGTCTGTTGTTAAACTCACCATTATACTATGTCGTTTAAATAATTTTAAATCTCAGTGTTGATTTTGATCGTGAGTTTTGAGAGCACCATATATCTCTAAAATTTGAAGAGGTCTATAAAAGTTGAAGCATGATGGAGAAAGAAAGTTACCTACAATTCTGAAACTGCAATCGCTGCAACTGCAAAAGAACCCTAATTTCTCTCATCTCCCAATTTTCTTCAATTGCAATGGCAAACACTAAAAGAACTCTCAAGCTCTAAGGCGATTCAAGAAGAAGATGTATGTCCACATCGATGGCTCAAAGAAGAAGATCTTATTCCTCGTTAGAACTATTTTCACGAAGGTAGATTGGGTAGCTAATCAAGATTTTGGACTTATTTTAGAAGTGGATTATAAAGGGCTCCTGAATAGCAAATTCATGCATAAGGTCACCAAGTAGCAAAATCTCAGCCAGTTTCTCTTACTTGAGGGACCTACCATCAAAGACCTAATTAAGGGTTTTTATCAAAGTCTCTACACAATCTAGGACTATGATGATGTTCTCTTGGAAGAATTCAACAACATCTCATACCTAATTCGTGCAGAGTTGGTGTTAAGTATCCTGAATATGCCTTTGAAAGGTACAAGGATAAGAAGAAATAGTGATGAAGAGAAGGTTGCTATCCCGCAAGATTGGGAACTCCCTACTGACTATGGTTATGGAGAAATAGCATCATTAGGGATGCATTGGGAAGAGAGGGCTTATCATGAGCTGCTCGTGAAGCTAATCTTACCCAAAGATGGGTCTCTCAGTAGGTGCACCTATTTGGAGAGGTTTGTAGTCTATCATATGGTAGAAGGTAAGCAACTGAGCTAGCTAGTGATGATTATGCATCAGTTGACCAAAGTTATTATCGCCTACTATTACGGTTACCACATCACTACCCTCATGAAGGCATTGAGATTGGAACTTGCTCCATTCATTGATGGATCGGGAGAAATAGTGATTCTAGTGAAGAAGACATGGGATATGCTCCACTTCAGCAGGATAAAGAACAAGTTAGTTCAGACCCGCTATACTAAAGCCCAAGACCTGAAGTTGAAGAAAGCTAGGGCAGAACCAACTATCTTCCCCCATAATGTGCTAAAGGAGGATGAAGATGCATTCGTTGTAAACTTTGAAGGCTCTAGTGAAGAGACCGCTGAAGATATACCCCTATCTACTCAGTTGGAGCAAATCTCAACAAATGCTACAGCTTATTCCTCTCCTAAGGCTAAGACTAGCTCTTCAAGAGATAGAGCTAACCTAACAAAAGCGCAGGAAGGAGATGCACCTGCCTAATCTCAAGCCAGATAAAGAAATAGGATGAAATTTAAAACTCATGCTCAGAAGGAAGCCGAGGCGAAATAGAGCACTGAGGAAGAAGAGGATGCTAGGGAACAAGAGGAGACCCTGCTCTAAAGGAAGCGCAAGCTTGAGGAGATAAAAGATGATGTAGGATAAGGGAGCTCTAAGAAAGGCAAAGAGAACCCTGAAACCACTAAGTCTGAAGTTGCAACTCATGTGGAGGAAGTATTTTCCAAAGTTAAGGGCACTCAGTGCAAGCATTCTGCTACACTCGCCCATTGGAGAAAAATGTTCAAGTGGTCAGTAGTGATGAGGATGCGTGTGAAGACTTGGAAATAATTAATCAAAAAGAATCTTCTCTTCTTAGTTCCAACATCCCACAACCAATTTCCACTTAGCCTGAGTCTCTTCCTACTCAAAGTGAGGTACCTGAGGCTAACCCATCCTTGGGTCAAATAGCCAACCCCCAAGTACCTTTAAAATTCTTGCCCCACTTCTTCTGTAAATCCTAAAACATATGTAAATCCTAAAATCCCTACTCCTGTATATTCCTTAATTCCTTCCTCTCTTGTAAATTCTCCTCCTCAAATTCAAGAAATTGTAAATTCTCCAATTTATACTCCCACTTCTCCTATTGAAACACAAGATTCGTTTTCACCTCCTCCTACTTCTCAAACTGACTTGACCCCTTCCCCTGTAAAAATTAAGCTAACCACTTCTTCTCAAAATGTATTAAATACCTCTGAACCAACCCTTTCTTCAAACCCATCTTCTACCCCTCTAATCCCTCTAATTAGAGATGTTCTTGAAGCTGAGAACTTTGCTCAGCTTCGGAAAGAAAGTGAGGAAGGTACTAAGGTAAATTTTATAGCCAATGAAGTATCTCCCTCCAGTAGCAAGCTAGTCTAAGAGAACATGGCTGACTCATCCATCTTATCTCATATTAGGGAGTTGGCACGGAAGAAATTCCCAACTCTGAAAATTGATGCTGATTTGGATGGAGTAGTAAGCCAAGTGATATTATCTCAGGAATTGACTGACTTTTCCGCAAAACAGAAGGCTAAGCTACCTGAGTTCAAGTAGCACTCAAGTATTCATTCTGAATCAATCTATTTTGAATAGTTTGAAAAGATTCAAGGAAGCTTGTTTGCGATTCATAATCATTTGGCAAAGGAGAGTGCTAAAAGCCTTGTCAACAAGATGGCTTTCATCCTTACCAGACTGTCTGATTCTGCGTCCCAACTCAGTGCTGCTATCACTTCTATCCATATGTCTACTACTCTCGCTAACACCATAGCAGGAAAGATAAAGGGTAGAGCTAATGTTGCTACTGAGCAGCAGAGTAGCTTGGATGCCACAATGGTAACTCAAGCTACACAGTTTCATAAGTTTAGCGAAGAGCAAGCCAAAATAAAGAAGAGAACTAACAAGAAGATTGAGAATGTGCTTAAGAAAGTGGAGGTCACCAAGGATATTGGTTTCAGCATAGCGAAGTGGTTGGAGAGTATGCCCAAGTTGATGGCTAATTACGACAAGAAGGTGGATAATGTGATCAAGATAGTTTAAGAGACAGGGAAAAAAGTTGAAAAACCTTCACTAAACCTTGATACGCTGGATGAGAAATTTAAGTCTGCCTACAAAGTAATCAATGAGAATATTGAAAATCAGTAAAAAAGATATGAAAGCTCTTTTTGAAGCTTTAGCGAGCTATTGCAGGAGCCAACTGAGTCACTTGACCAAAACACAAGTCTCTCAGTGCATAAGAACTTGAATGTCATCAAAGATCGTATAAATGATATGCAAAGGAACATAGGTTAGTATATTACCAATTGGATATATGGTTCAAGGGACACAGAGTTCACTACAAAGAAAATGCATAACTTCTGCCCAGGGTTAATTGTTCACCACTTTCCTACTGATAAGTTTAATAGTTTGTTCACAAGATTCGACTATATATCAATGGTGCCAAAAACTAGTTCATGAAAAATATA
This sequence comes from Euphorbia schlechtendalii, assembly GCA_949673415.1. Taxonomy (NCBI): domain Eukaryota; kingdom Viridiplantae; phylum Streptophyta; class Magnoliopsida; order Malpighiales; family Euphorbiaceae; genus Euphorbia; species Euphorbia schlechtendalii. The sequence continues at coordinate 2,381 of CATIWQ010224065.1, read as the reverse complement.
GGTGTTGTCAGTACCTCTTGTCAAATAGAAAAATGATGATAACTGCAAGTATACTGTTGCGATGTAGTTTTAAAAGATATCGATCCCACAGGGAAGGGCTAGCTCTAAAGATCAATAAAGAAGATAAAATATGGAAAATAAAATATAATGAAGTAAAGGTTAGGAAAGAAGGGTTAGAATGAAAAATTAGTAAATATAGGTATGAAAGATTAGAGGATCTAAATATATAGATTTTCCCTACGAAATAAGTATAGTAGGGAAAGAATGCAAGTTCAACAAAGGTGTTACGATTCACTAAACTAATCTAACAGACTCGGTTCTAAATACTCAGATGTTCAATTATTCACCACAGAGCAACACTTGAAATGACTTTTCTAAATCTAGCGCAAACGAATTAAGACAATTATATAATCCTGGACAATGTCAATACTATGCTTAGTATGGGTCGCTCTCACATAGCCACATTTAGCAAGTTACCATTCCAAAAATGTTGGCTCACTAAACAGCATTATATCACAGATCAAGTGATTATACACGATAGTGTTAACCCTGAAATTACACTTAAAATTAACTCCAACGCATATAACTTGATTAAAATAAATGACTTAACATGAAATACACATTATGACACGTAGACATATCATAAACTTCAAAATAGAAAGTATAAGTAGAAAGCAAATCAAAGTTGTAAGGCATGCAAGTTAAAGCTAAAGTTGATCAAACCGTATCCACTCTTTAATGGGAGTTGTAAATTACTGCAATTCCTACGTCTACTTTGAATTCAGTCTCGGCCCTTACAGATTCTCCGCTAGGATGCTATTCTTTGCAAATATCGAACAAACAAATATTGAAGAATGAAAACTTTAATTGATAAGTGATTTGCAAGTACACTTATACAACAATTGCTCGAGAATATAGAGAAATCTAGTGATCGAAACAAGGATTTGAATCACTTAAACATTTTCTCGCTAACACTTATGAACGTAACGAACTCTCTATCTACACACTATACACTATCTTTCACCTTTTGTTCTGCACACCATGTACTATGTGATGTACGAAATTTGTGAGGATTGGAACCCTATTTATAGAGTTCGAAGGGTTGCGTCTATCCAAACGAAGGGTTGTGTCCATTGGTGAAAGATTGCATCTCTTCATTATGAATGGTTGAGAAGCTTTGATATAATCCATAATGGATACACACCTTTTCATGATTGGTTGACTTCTGATAGATGTCTTATCATTGGTAGTTGATGGCGGTTGATCATGCTTATCTAGCGCTTGGTAGTTAAGAAGATAAAACTAGAAAACCATCCAAGTCGCAACCACAATATGTATGTTGCGACCGTGAATCTTTGTTTGGTAGACTTCTATTTCTAAAGTGTACAAGTCACGATCGTGAATGATTGTCATGACCGTGAATTGAGTTTTTCTTTAGAATTCTTCTTACAACTTCATCGATCTTTGACAGCTTCAATCCTAAGCCAAATATTTAAGTTCCACGCATATTTTTGCACCTTTTTCACTCTTTTTTCATAGAATTCCACTTTTGATCATTTTACTAGTATCTGCATTTGCATAAAAAACAACTACATATCATGTGAAATCTTTTATATGAAGTATAAAATGACTTAAACTATAGTGTTTAATGTCTAATATTAATATGATATTAAGTGTAATTATACACTTATCATACCCCCACACTTGACTTTTGCGTTGTCCTCAAGGTAAATTCAACGGAAGTGTATAAATTGGTAAACAAGTTCGTACCTCATTTGGCAAAAGACTAGTCCAGTGAGTACCACATTCCACGTTGCAACAGATTTCAAGCAGAAGTTTGAAATTTCCCACAAATTAGTAATGTACAATTTATATAGTTTAGTTGCATACCTTTGTTCTTAATGGAGAGTCAACCGAATCACATCTTCATATAAGCGTTATATGCATAATTGAATATTACCTTCTCTTAAGCATAGTAAAAAGTATAAAGGACTTAGAAAGCACACTTTGATTAATTTCTCTCAAGGCATTTTTATGTAACCTAGGATGCTAAAACACTCTCAGTAGTTGCATTTTATGCTCCATACCACTCTCCCCTTTTTTAAGTGGTTGCATTTTATGCTCCATACCACTCTCTCATTTTTTTACTTTTAAGCATATGTTTTTTGAAGTACTTTGTACTTTGCACCCATTTTTCATGCTATGCTTTCCTTTTCTTTTCACTCAATGAATGGTTGCAGTTTCTGCTCCGTACCATTCCTCACCTTTTGCATAACTCATTGGTTATCCTCTCTTTCTTTTGATTTTTCTTTAATACCCTCATCCTTTATTGATCAATTTCAAAGTATTATGTCTATAGTTTCCTAACACTTTAAACACAC
>CATIWQ010224063.1:0-33370 GCA_949673415.1 Euphorbia schlechtendalii | reverse complement strand
AAATGGACTAAATGGTTATGATTAAATCAAAACCACATAATGAAACATTAAAAGAATTTTACATACCTAATCTCAATTAGTTGGGATTTGATTTGATTGTGAACCTTCATCCACAGTGAATCAAGCGAACCCTCGATGTGTTCAACTATTGCTTTAGTGAAGCATGTTGTGAGCAAGGGATTTTGTACCAGCTCACGCGTTCAATGATGATGGCTTTTCGGGATTTTTATCCTCGAATCACACAATTTTCGACCGTCCAATGATCTTCAAATGGGAGTCCTCCTCGTCTCTGAATTCAAAAGGACTTGTCTAATAAAATTATTTATTTTTTCTTTTAATTCAAGAAATTAATTAAAAAATATGAAAATACACAAAAAATTTCAAAAACACCGTGGAAAACCGAATCCGGAGCCTGCGTCACCAAGGGTTGGCAAGGCAAGCCTCGCTAAAGACTTGCTCTGGCGAGCCTCCTTGCTTGAAAAAACCTACCTTTTTGGATTTTTGGGATTTTTCCTATAATTAGTCGAACCTTTTGGGACTAAGGGGAGGCTCGAAAATTCGGAGAAAAATCTAATTTTCAAAGGAAAAAACTACAAAATATTTTCTTTCAAACTTTCTTAAATAATACGGATCTAAAACATGTTTGGATTCCAAAACTCTTCATCTTCAAATCAAGTTTTTTCATATACTTTTCTTCTTAAATCGTTAGATATTCTCGGGTCTAAAACAAATTTAGAACCCGAGTCTGATTATTTTTTGGATAAGTAAACACTTATTTTCTGGATAAGTAAACACTTATTTTCCAATTAAACTACAACTAAATCAAAACGAACAAGGAACTCTCCCGGGGTTCGAACGGATACGCCAAAGTGGATTCATACCGAAAGGATAAGACTCTGAGTTCCTAGAACTGCGGATTTCGCCCTCATCGTCTGCTTCATCTTTTTCTTATCTTATTTGTGGACCTAGAATTTTATTATTTTTATAAATGTTGTAATTTTCTTCTTTTCATCTGTAATTTCTTTATTAATGGAAATTTATATTACAATATCCCCACGAAGGGAATACAAATTATTCCCGGATAACAGGCCTCACATTTTTACCATGCGGTCATATTCACTAATAAAATTAACCAGTATACGTGTAAATAAAAATGAACTATTTTTATTTAAAAATAAAAAATTTAAATCATCAATGTTTTAATAAGGCCACACTAACCTTCTCAAAATCAAATCGAACATATGTGCCATATCTCATGCTAACCTTTGTGGATGCAGGTTAGATGTATGCCTAGGATTTTATTTTCCTTCGGGTATTGCAAATTTTTTTACGAGAATTGTAATTAATAGATTAGGCGAGTAGTAGCATTCCCCGAATTTTGTAATTTTTGTAATCTTTATTTTTCCGCATTTACTTTTCGCATTTATTTACTGCTTTGTGGATGGTTTACTGATTTCAATATACGTGAATCATGCATATAACTTCAAAATGACTTAAATGCGAATATGCGCAATTAAAAAAATACGATTTTCTATAGATGTAATATAGTGTGATCGCATAAGAAATAAGCAACTTATCTCGAACCCGAATCTTTGTGTCTTAGTGGGCCGTCCCTCGGACGTTAAGCCTCACAGGACTCTAATTCTTGGAAAGAGCTAATCCAGGTGGTAACTCCACACTAAGAGAAGGCGGATTCGGGTTCGAACCAATCTAAAAAAATGTTTTCGCCCATCTCTTTTAATCTTTTCCCGGGTCCACGACCCGGTGCACTTTTCAAACACCCTAGTGGACCGCGCATCTCATCTCCGCATGCTCTCGGCCCACCTCTCCATGTCGTCCGCTCACAGTGGCGACTCTGCTGGGGATTTTTCTAAAAAATTATTTTTTAAAGGTTGTAGATTTTGGATAAGTGCCGAAAATTATTGATCACATTATTTTGTTTTCTCTTAATTGTGACATATTCACAATAACACATTGCAATAGAAAGGATTAGCCCATAAGTTTAAGGTACCCTTATTACCGCGAAGCTTTCTCTTGTACTAATCTGCCTCTCTTAGAAAAGATAGTACTTGAGCGAGTGAAGCACTTGTTGCCATATCGCATGTACCTCCCTCGTTAGAGGCTTGGAGTGTATTTTAGTACAACAAGAACCTTCTACATCAACAACCTAATTACAACCCTCATGTAAATAAGCCATAGGCATTTCCCTTAGGGTGTATCCAACTCGCGATCATGCATTATATTTTCTTGCAGGTACGCTCCTTAGTATCTTCATGGTACTAAGATGAACCACACTTAGGATAGAGACTAGCCAAAAACCCTACAAGCGGGAGTTATATGGTTGGAAGATTGAACGTTGCAGCTATGTGTTATGTACTTATTATTGTACAAATATCATGCTAACCACAAATCTTAGTGCAGACACTTGAACGCACACACTCATAATGTTAATATGATGTAACATAACATCTTCTCATCATCATCATACTTAGCATTAGTTGACACTCGAGATCGTGTCACCCTAGGACAACATGAAACCACTTGGATACATGAAGCATCATTCACCTCAATCTACGTGATATCCACTTGACATCCGACACTCATCCCACAGGGGCAATAACACATCCCACACATCACCAATGAAATGTCCATTCGACGTCCAAATCATAGCCCAAAAGGGGCAAATACCTACCCAAACCATTTCCCACATTAAAGGATATCCCAGCTGATGTCCTAACCCAAGCTTACACATGGCGAACTTACTTCAAAAGTCTTACCTTTCCAAATCTTAAAGGGTATACGCTTCATACCCGAATCATTGGCCCACACGAGGCAATAATTAATGTATCACCACATACCCTCAAATAGCGACGACCAAGTAGGCATCCAAAACTCTGCCCTAATTGGGTAAAATTAACCAAATCATTCATTAGATAGCTACATACGATAGTTGCTTTCATTTTATTAGGTATGCCGCATTGCTCACCCAAAATAATTTTGACCTCCTCATGAGACCTAGTCATAGTACGAAACCTCAAATTTCTGACCTATTACAACACGAGTAACTTGGTCACTCACTTACACCACTCATATTACGATGTCACACCGATATTGTACAAATCTCAAATCCAACCCCCGTTGTTGGATTTTCATTTCCACATGTTTTCATTTTTACCTAAAGACTAACCTATTTGTAATATATGGATTAACATACATGTTATTTAACATCATGGCATGCTAACCCCTTATGAATGCAGCCATAATATTAAAAATCTCATGCATTACCCACATCATGAATCATATCAAGAATCTTACATGCACGATCTAATATTTCGCTCTTGTATCAAAGGGGCTTGGAAGAGGCTTGCTCGCCGCCTGGTCCGCTTTTCTCCAATCATGGCCAATCTGGAGGGGGTTCCATACACTGACTCAAGTGAGGACTCGGGTTCAGACTCAGATTTGGTTCAGCACACATCTGTCATGGCCAATCCACAAGGAGAAGGTGCGGGGGAGGATCCCCCTGTTCTTATAAGACAAAATTCTCAACAATCATTAATGAGCGCCGAGATTGCAGGTGCCTTGAATGCCTTTACCAACAGTGAACAGCTAGCTACGCCCATTCGCTAACATGCCGGGAGAGCTCAGAATGTGGTGTCTAGCCCGAAGTTCACCCTTAACAACTGCGGTTCAACTAGATGGCCTGAAACGGTGGACCTCCCACCTCACACATAGTGCCCCCAACTACCTTTTATCAGTTAAGGGCAGGACAAAGTCAGCTGAACCAAGCTCCGATTGGGCAACCATGATATAACTTTACCAATCCTCCCCAATTCTTCCTGGGACAAATGGGGCAGCCGGCATTCACACTAGGGCCTTTTTATCAAGGAATGACCCAACAGCCTGTTCCTAACTAATAAAATTAACCAACATACGTGTAAATAAAAATGAACTATTTTTATTTAAAAATAACAACTTTAAATCGTCGACGTTTTAATTAGGCCACTCGGGCCTTCTCAAAATCAAATCGAACATATGTGTCATATCTCGTGCTAACCTTTGTAGATGCAGGTTAGATGTATGCCTAGGATTTTAATTTCCTTCTGGTATTGCAAATATTTTTACGAGAATTGTAATTAATAGATTAGACGGGCGATTGCATTCCCCGAGTTTTGTAATTTTTATAATCTTTATTTTTCCGCATTTACTATTCGTATTTATTTACTACTTTATGGATGGTTTATCGCTTTCAATATACGTGAATCATGTATATAACTTCAAAATGACTTAAGTGCGAATATGCGCAATTAAGAATATACGGATTTCTATATATGTAATATAGTGTGATCACATAAGAAATAAGCAACTTATCCAGAACCCGAATCTCTATGTTTTAGTGAGCCGTCCCCCGGATGTTAAGCCTCATAGGACTCTAATTCCTAGAAAGAGCTAATCCAGGTGACGACTCCACACTAAGAGACGGAGGATTCGGGTTCGAACCAATCTAAAAAAATGTTTTCAACCATCTCTTTCAATCTTTTCCCAAGTCCACGACCCGATGCACTTTTCAAACACCTCGATGGACCACGACTCTCATCTCCTCGCTCTCTTAGCCCACCGCTCCGTGTCGTCCACTCACACATGTGCACTCTCTACTCTACATGACATCGTATTACCTAAATGTAGCACTTCCTTCATCTAAGTAAGAATAAACTTCTCCTTGTGTACTAACCATGTAGACTCGATGTATGGCATCAATTTTGGATGAAGTTTCATTGCATCCCTTAGATATTGTAAAGAATTTAAATATTCTTTTTCTGTTACTACTTGCAATATTTTGGTGAACAAGTTGGTCTTGAAATGATCAGCAAATATTTTGCCATGGGATAGTTTATAAACTTTGTCTTCGACAACTTTGTTTATGTGCCAAGTACAAAGTAAATGCTTTGTCTATGGAAAAATCTCCTTTATCTGGTTAATGAGCCCCATCTCCCTATCTGTTACAATAGTAGTCGAACTAAGATCAAGACCAAACCGACCCCTCAACTTTTGCAAAACCCAGTGGTAGCTCTACACCTTGTCATCCTTTATAATTGCATAGGCAATTAAAAAATTTTGGTTACATGGGGTCATTCTGATAAGCTCAACTAGTGGCATCCTATACCTGTTAGTCTTGTATGTGGAGTCAATTCCAACATACTTCTCAGCAAGCAAGTCGAATCAGGATGGGCAATAAATAGATGTGTCAACGCATTTGTTTCCGGGTCAGAATGCTTCGATACAATGTAATTGTGTTTTTCACATCGATGAAACAGATGACCTACCACATCTGTGTTCTCTAAGGACCCCTTCTTTATCATTTCCCTCGTATTGTAGATTTGTTTCTTTGTTATAATTTCATCTGGAAATTTTAGAATAAGAGCGGCTGAGATTGAACATGGCTTACATTCAGCAAATGTCATGTCAAGAATTAGTTATTTCGCCTCAGGACTAATTCTTGAAGTCGGTATCTTATCTTTCTTATAATTATACAACTCATGGTTGTGTATTCCATTACTACCAGGCATCGGAATAATTCCCAACAGTAACATCCAATGACTTGTTGAGCATATACCCTGAATTTGCAACCGCAAACTTTAGAAGATGCAATTCTTCTATGCACATGAAGATCCTTGTTAGTACCTCTGTACCTTCCACCTCGTGTACATACGAGTAACTTCTTATTGGGTCCATCTTTGTGAGAAGCAATAGTAATCCGAAATCCTAGTTTTATTGTGGTTTTTCTAACACATGCGACTACCTATTCGCTAGACGCGAAAATGTTTCTGCTTGCGAAATGTCCACTGTAGTCAATCCCATTGCCTTCATCCTACAACAAATGTGGTTATATTCATCAGTTAGTTTAGTGGTCGCATTAGTCAGTCATGTCGGATTTTAAGACTAGTTGTATCATAATCTTCAAAATTTCACTTTGCAACATACTATTATACTATCGAATACATTTTAATCAACTCAACCATCAATTATTAAGGTGGGTTCCAATATATTACTTGACGTGATTCACATTTCAATACAGCCGCTTTAGTCGGCCCCGTCGCATTTTAAGACTAGTTGTACATAATCTTCAAAATTCACTTTGCAACATACTACGATTACATGTTGATCAACTCAATCATCATTTATTAAGGTGGGTTAAAATATATTAGTTGAAATACTTGAAATGATTCATACTTCAATATAGTTGCATTAGTCGGTTTAAATGAGAACATTAAACGCTTATTGTCAAACTCATTCATCAGTTATTGCTAACACTTATTACATATGTTGCTTTTCAACCAGAAACTCAGGAAATTTTGATCAACTCAATCATCATTTATTAAGGTGGGTTCCAATATATTAGTTGAAATGCTTGAAATGATTCACATTTAAATATAGTCACATTAGTCGGTCTCGTCACATTTTGAGACTTGATGTCTTCTAACCAGTAAATGAGAACATTAAACGCTTATTGACAAACTCATTCATCAGTTATTGGTAACACTTATTACATATGCTGCTTTTCAACCAGAAACTCAGGACATTAAACTCGGTAAATGTCTGTAAGCGGTTAATCAGACCATTAAATGCGATCAATGAGATAATTGTTTCTGCTACACCTAGGCAACACAATAAATGCGGATGATGAAACCATTAAATGCGGTTAATGATTTCATTGTTTCTGCTAAACCTAGGCAACACATTACATGGAAGCATATATTTCACCTTATTCATGGCACATGAACCCACGTTAGGCGTGCCTTCTATGTTCATTCTTGCTTTTAAATTTGCAGCATAGTCCACCAACTCAGGGTTTTCTGTTGAACCATTTGTTTTAGCTTCAATCATGGCACATGGGTCACCGTTATTAGGCGACTCTATTGGGTTCCACCCAAGTAACTCATCCAAATCCACATATTCGTCCCAGTTCATCTCGTCCCAGTTTTCCATCACACAACTTGTAAACCAAAAGAACTTGAACGCAGGGAAAAGAACTTGAACGTAGGGAAAAGAACTTGAAAGCAGAGAACTTGAAGAAGATGTTAGGGAAAGATAGGTTCTCTAAATAACAATAGACAGTTTTTAGCAAAATTTTGGGGTATTTATGTGAAGGGCAAAATAGTAAAAGTCAACCGGTTTTTAAAAAAATCCAGGCGGATTTAAGGAACCCACTAAACAAATGGTAGCTTCGTATTTAAGAATAAGAGCGTGATTATTTTTCTTGTAAATTTTTGAAAAATACTCCGTGCTTTCAATCATTTTTAAAGAAAGATTTTTTATATCTTGGATCGTAAAAGAAAGCTTGTGATTTTGCACCGTTAACAATTAAGAATTTTTTTAACTAACATTGTCAACTCTCTACTAGATAGTTAACCAGCGAGTTGAGTTGAGTTACCATAATTTTCTAAAATTCATTTTATTTCCCTCTGTTTACTCTTAGGGTTGTACGTGTGTTTCTCAACACCTCCAATAACCGAATTGCAGAAAAATCAGGATTTACACGGATACTACACAAAATGTTGTGGAAATCATTCATTCAAACTAGTCCTAAATAACATATATTAATGAAAGGGAGTTGTAAGTAATTGTAACGCAAAAAAAGGAACTAACAAAAAGTAACTCGATCATCCTCAAACATACCAAAAAAACAAAATGAAAACAAGTAAATCTTGCAACACAAACAGAAGTTACATTAAGCCAAGGTACGACAAATGTAAATACGTGAATATTTTATAAAGTGGAAACAAATATCACAAGAATTAAGTCACTTTCTAGAACTCCTTTGTTTCCTATCCCACATTCACTAAAAACTACAAATCTAATGGTCTAAATCGGCCTGAATACCAATTTCTCAAACACTAGAGATTCCAAAACTCACCAACTACTGTTTCTGTTAGAAATTCGAGATAAACTATTTGAGATTGGCCGATTCTCGAATTTTAACTTCATGAATTCCAAATGCTCAACCCTTATTTGGGTATTCTTTTATACAACTTGTATAAGCCAAAGACATTATTGGCCTGCCACATATACGGGATGAAAAACGACCTGTGCAATGGAGGAGAGAGCTCTCTATCTAGATAATGATAAGCTGCAATGGGCTGATGTAAACACAATACGAGAATATAAGTACTGAATCAAAGATTAGCAAGACGAGAATATAAGATTGGATAAACATCAAATACCTCCCAAATTGATAAGTCACTTCCACGGGACTCGTAAGGTCGGTCCAGCTTCAGCTCAACTAGGAAAGTACAGGTCTCCAGATCACCAAGCTGTGAGTTGAATATCGACTCGTTATTTACTCCACAACATTATATTAGGTGAAAATGCACCAAGTTGGTTTTGATTTTTCAAATATGATATTTTCCAGATTTTTGAGGGGGCAAACTGATGTGCTCTTTTACCCAATTCAGGGGGCTAAGTGGAACTTTCAAAATATCAAGAAGGCATCTGGCAAAGTTGACAAATTTAGGGGGTCTTAATGCAACTTTGTAAAGATGCACCCCCCAAGTCATCACAATTGGTTTGATTTTTCAAATATGTCATTTTTCATTTTTTTTACTCTCCAACAAGAAGTTGACATGTGTTATTGAGGGGGGCAAACTGGTGGTGTTCTTTAGCCAAATTCAAGGTGTTAAGTGGAACTTTTGAAAGTTTCAGGGAAACATCCAGCAAAAGTTTTCATGTTATACATTTGACCTTATACTAGACGGCTCATTTGGTTGGCGGAATAGCTATTCCGTGGAATAGGAGAAAAACGAATAGAAAAAGGTGAAGCTTTTGCCTAGAATCTATCGTCGGGATGGAATAATTATTCATAGCTATCATACAACTCATGGAACAGCTCTCGAGAATGAATAGCTATCCCATGAGTTTTATGATAGCTAGGAATAGCTATTCCACCCCAACGATGGGTTCTAGGCAAAAGCTTCACCATTTTTCAATCGTTTGTTCTCTTTTACGGAATAGTCATCCTACCAACCAAGCGAGCCCGTAGAGTTATGAAAAAGCATGTAATGAAATTTCTTACGTATTGCTCTTCTGCCACCTTATTCTTATTGTTAAAATAAGGGGGTGCTGCTGTGGTCCCACCCAAAGTTGAATTGAATGGAAATGGAAGAAGACCTCGGAAGCCATCGTCAATCCAACGGACCTCATTGATGTAATCAGGAACCAAAAATGATGAAGGGTAACGATGCCATTCACTTCCAACACAGAGTACAGAGCCTGCAATATGTAGGAAATACTATTATGAACTTCCATTACCACGGGCCTGTTTGGTATTGGTAAGCTACTATACAATAAGTTTCTCTTACAAACTTTTTAAAAAACTACATATTTTGGCTTTAAATAATACGCTTTGTCCTTCATAGTATGTAATTAAGAATTGTCTGACTTGTTTTTTCCAAAATCAACTATGCTGCTTATAGGAAAATCTTAAAAATGACGCTTTTCAGAAAAGCAACTTGAGAAATGGCAGCCAAACTTGCCCCGCGTCTTCCATAAACACAATGTACTATAAAATCTCATAACATAAATCGATTTCTGTGTCGCGCTTCAACTTTATATTATGTCTAATAAAAAAACTATATTTGCAGTTTAAATCTAGAAAACCCTGTGTTTTAAAAATTGGGCTAGGAGATGGACGGGAAAATTTGGGGTTCTCTTTGAGTTAATATTTTCCCCGAGTTTTAAAATTTGGCCTAGGCAGCATTTTCAGAATACTTCAAAATTTTAGTTGAATTAATTATTTTGATGTATAAATAAAAATTATTAAATTGAAAAATACAAATCCGACGAGTCCCCACCTAGGCCCTAGAGGCTCTAGCCGCGCCTAGTGCTTTTAAAGAAAGAGAGAAAAACATATCAATAGAAACAGAAGCCTTCAAAAGTTCTGAAATTTACAAGCTATGTAAGTTGGTTTATGATTTTAGAAACGCTACGACCAAATGTGACTAGAGCTAAGTACCATAAAAGAATCTAATGTCAGATGCTAACCGTTTCAACATTCGAGACAGATCTTGAGCATTTCCATTGTTTAAAAATTTGAAACAAATACAATACACATCAAAGTTAACAGTTCTTACCAGATCCAGCATCATCATGATGCTCCAAAATTTTGTAAACCGAAATAGGAGCGCCATAACCATTGATTAACGAGAATGTTCGAGCATGTGATACACATAAAATGAGCCCCAGAATTATCGGTCTAAGAGATTTTGCTATCTGCATGAAAAATTGCAGCAGTCAGCATAATGCCTTGTGAAGAAGCGCAAATAGATGCATATATACAAGGAATGGACGAGAAGCATACGATAAGTATCCAGGTATTGTCATGTGGATTATATTTGTCCCGAAAAAGATCAGGAAAGCTCTCAATAACAGCAGATGCAGCAATGCAAATGAGAGGGTATATTGGATATAGAAACCTGCAACAATCAAATAAGATACGGTTTATCACTTAATTCATTGTTTCTTATTAAGCTTAAAGAAAAAAATATAGCATTTGTTATCACTGTAAGAAAAGAGCACTTTGAAACCCAAAGAATACCCAACGTTTAGGCTATGTTGCTTTCAACTTATTCACCATCTAATTCAGTTCAATACTTTTAAGTACTGCATACCAATAAATTTACACTAAAATAAGTACATTTCAGTAGCCTACAAATAAGTTGAAAAAACAGAGCCCAAGTCCATTTTCGGGAAAATTCTTGAAAATATGGATTACATGATCAATTAATTACCATTAAGAGACACAAAAATTCCAAATAGACTGCCTCAGTCAATTTTCCACTCCAATTTGAAGAAAAGAAAAGTTTATAATCCATCTGAATATAAACGACTGCTATGATGTACATTTCACAGTTCACACCTCTACAATAAAGCACAATAACGCAGTGACTTTTCTCAATAAAGCTCGGAATGAAAGATGTGTTACAAATTACTTAACATAATACCTCTCACTGCCACGGCCATCTCCATTTTTTTGCATCCAACAAATTATATCAGTATAAACATAAGCAGACCAATTTAGTTTTCACATTGTAATTGCTATTATTGTCTTATAGTACAACAACCAATCATTTAAAGAATTCAGTAAAAGTAAAATCCAATGTATATGGTTCTCATTTACGTAAAGCATCCACTACCCAGATCAATAGTCATTCTCAAGAAAAATAGAACATCTAATAAGCATAAAACTGACTACAAAATCCTCAAGAACTTCAAACAAACAAAACAAAACAAAGCTAACCTTTCTTCTTTATGTGGCTGCAGGGACATGAATGCTAACCAAATATAAAGAGGTGATACCACGATTAACAGATCCGGAGCATACTTTCTTCTCGCAATTGGGAAAAATACAATGAAGAGTAAAGCAAGAACAAAACAGAAGTTAAAGTTGTTAAAAGCATTCCTCAGGTAAAATAATGGCCCCTCAGTCCCATACAAGTGGCTCTCACCACCTCCTAAGACATTATAAATCATGAGATTCATAACAGATGACGTCCACCTTCCATAGTAGTGATAATCAACAAGCACAGAGAGCACCTGAAAGATTCAGATCTTTTAAGTTGTAATGAACATGAATACTGATACAGCATATTTAATGAAACATTAAAGTAATATGCACCAATCGTAAGGATAGAGGAGACAAAATCATTCTTCAACCTAGCTCGTTAATTTTCCCATAATTAAACTTATCAATTGGTGCTCCAACTAGCTTTTATTATCAAATCAATGAGGCTTAATACATCATTTACCAACTTGTCCCAAAAAGCCTAGTGCCCCCCTTGAACCTTTCAAAAGTTCCAGATGCCCCCCTGAAATTGTTTAACCCCCCCTCATTGCCATAATCATGTGTCAGTTTCTGGTTGGTTTGAATTTACAAAGATACAATTTTCCATATTTTCCCCTCTCCAACCAGAAGCTGACATATGGTATTGAGGGGGCAAACTGGTGCAATTCTTGCAAATTCATGGGTATCTGGAACTTTTAAAAGTTCAAGATGGCATCAGGCTCTCCGAGACAAGTTCGGGGGGTAAATTATGCGTTAAGCCAAATACACTAACATGCATCAGTATTAGAAGCTAACATGCTACAACATACCACCAAATATTCTCACGTGTCATCTAGGTCGAGCAAGGAAACATCTGGACACTAGCGTTTCCCTGTTTCGGAAACCGAAACTTGACACGTTTCCCTCAAGTTTCCTAGCATACTTTTTAAATAAAGGTGTTTCCCGATGTATGTTTCCGTTCCCATGTCCGTTTCTGTGCTACCTAGTGGATCATTATTTCGAATAAATTGACAAAATAACAAGTTGTGGAATTCATTGGCACTCAAAGTCCATTTTGGAACAAAGTGAGTCCTGATAGCCCGGTTGGAGAGTCCAATTGGGTCTTTATCCTCAATTTAAAAAAACGACTTACAAGAAGGGCAATAGAAGTGGCTGCACCAGCTAAAAATGTTGGCTTGAATCTTCTAATCAAAGAGTAGCATGTGATAGGTAGGAAGGCCAAGATTGAGAAAGGCCAACCAAGAATTACCCCACCAGCAGCAACAGCTACTGCCGCCGCAGATTTATCAAGAAGAAATAATCCAGAAGAAAGACTCATGGCATACATAGAGAACGAACTCGGAAGAAAACCTGAACATGTCAACCCAAGGCAATAGTTATCATTTAGCTAAGAAACCAAATATGCCAAGCAGTCTGAATTCATGCAATTAGACACACGTCAAAATACCACAATTGAAAAGATTTTAGGCAAATATCATGATCAGCACAGCAGAAACTACAATCACATCCCACAAACACAACAATGGCAAAATAGAAGGCTTACTTGTGCTAGCAAAGAAACATCCGCTTGTTAAACACAGCATTGCAAGTGTATAAGAAGCCAGACGTTTGCCATACTTCCTGGAAAGGGCTATCACTAAAGTGGCATCTGCAACAATAGAAATAATACCAAGGAAGAGTCTTACTGCATAGAATACTCTAACCTGTGAATAGGAGGCATAAGAATTATTTTAATAGCCAATTCTGAAAATCCCAAACAAAGCACCTAAAAAGAACAGCAGCAGATTTTCCAGAAAGCAAAGAAGCAATTTTGAAATCTTACTTTATCCTCACCATACAACCAGGAAGCTGGTAATCCCACTAATTCGTGTAAATTAATATACAAGTAAGAGCGGAGAGCGAATTGAGAGCTGCAAGTAGCATATTAACAACAAAAATTGATCAAAATTTTGAACAAGAACTAATTAAAACTCAATTGCTGAAATTTAAAAGAAGGGAAACTAGTTGTGATTGAAAAATACCTGTATTCCCAAGTCTGAAAGCCGGACTTGTAGAGGAGAAAATGGAGAGGTTCCCAATAGTTGAAAACCTCGTCACAATCATGGATGATATTTGACGTAGCACTCATGTACCTCAGCATTCCTAAAGCAAAAACCGGAAAAAACCATCCTAAACCTTTTCCGTCGTCTTCACCGTTGATTGATCTCCTAGGTTTATCGACCTTAGTGTACGGAACCGACGGCGATGAGGAGACATCGGACGGCAGCGGACGCCGCTGACGAGTAGAAAGAGCCATAAATGCGAGATTCAAAGTTTGAATTTTGTGGATTCTGCAGTTTTTATAGTTACAAGATTTCAATGGGCCGTACTACCAAGTGAAGGGAACGATTCCTTGCTTACTCTCAAAGAAAATCAAGCAATCATTTTCATTGGTTTTACTTTTTTATTTATAAATTTATATTGTAATCATATAAAAAATAGTTTATATTGTAAACATTTCCACTTACAAAATTTAGGGAAATTAGTATGAATGTCCTTTTCTGGATTGTTCCTTTTAATTACTATCCTTCTAATCGATATTGTCATTTAGAGATTTCAATATTTTTTTTCATTATTATTTATTTTCAAGGTATTTTTCTTAAAATTTTTCATTTTTACTCTATTAATTTGTTTTACTTTCAAGATAATTATATTTCAATCTCTAATAAGAAGAGAAAATTATAGATCAAATTATTTTTATTGAACATATTAATAAATTCTTGAAAATAAAATAGTACATTTATAAAAGGGTAAATCAGTAAATCATCTCATTCGGTTTGTTGTTATCTTAAAAACTGTGAATCAGTTAAAACAACAATATTTAATAGACGGATAGTGTAATTCATTTGCATTTCATAACTATTTAAAGTTTGTTTTTTTTACCTTTTACGTTATATATATGTATGTTTGAAGTCACAGATGATGTTCTGCTTATTTTTTTAATTTTCTCATCTTATTTTACCATTATTTTTTGAACTATTTATTTTTTAACATGCCGTTTTAGAGTTTATTATTTATCTCATTTTTATCTTCGAAACGGCATCCATTGTAATATATTTTTTCAAAAAAATTTTCCAAGTGTTCTATTCTAGTATGAAACTGATAGCTACTACGTAGCTACCACATAGTTACCAGATTCCACCTATTTAATTCTACGACTTGTTAGATTAGGTCTAGAACGTGGTTCAACACGCTAATTCTCCGATGGAAGTTGACTTCTAAAGCTCTTCTTTCTTGTGATTGATGGTTCCTGCAAGATAATAACCGTCGCTATGGGGACTAGCCGTGTGACCGGCGTAGCCTCTCCGATGCTTAAGTTAGATCGGATTTAAGTGAGGAGGCAAGGAGTAATTTCTTGTAAATTTAGAATACGTACCTGTGCGTGATGACCAAAGGCTCTTTTTATACTCCATGAACGTCTTCTGGTCTGATCCAAAGATGTGAATCCACCAGAGTTCTAGCTTGAGTGAATCTTTATCTTGTTGATTAAGATAAAGCTTATCTGAATTGACAGTTCCAAGTATTGATGTCTCCTTTGAGGACTTAGACTCTTAGTTGGACTCTGTGCTTCTGAGGAGCCGAGGTCGTCCCAGGCGGACAAGTCGACTCAGCTTGGTGATCGCCTGTACTTTCCTCGGATATTTGGGGAAGACTTGGTTTCTTCCTACTTAGGAGTGGACGATCCGCCTGGATGAAGAACGGAGTTTTACCCTTAGGGCAGCTGAAAAGCGCCCAGAATGGTAGGAACATTCCTAATCTTGTCGTGAATTCTCTCTACTCCAGGCGGACGCGATCCGCCTGGGGGACTTATGTGGCTTGTACGCACCTGTCAATATTTTGCCTTGTTAACAATATGTTTACATTAATTATAAATACTATAAATAAAGTTTAATAAAATCATGGTAAAAAATGTACCAAAATTACGTTGATTTGAAATAACTATTTGATAATTATGAAACCCGACGAGGTTATCACAAGATAACTACAAAGTGATAGAAATGTAAATTTAAAACGTTGACAATACACTTTTGACAACTAAATTAAGTAATGGGCAAAAATGTAATATTTATACTAAACATTGTATATTTTTATATTTCCCTTATATATGTATATATCTTCCGCCCTAAAACATTTCCAGCCCAACTCGGTTAGTAACCTACCTGGGTCCTAAAAGTTCCCAGACTAAAATGTACCTAAGTAATGGTTGGGTGAGAGAAATTGAAGGGAGTAAGGTCAAATTCCAAAGCATATATACAAGTGAATTAGAGGTGCCAAAATAACAATTGTGCAAAATATAAACGTAAAATTTGTTGGGAACAGGTGATTTATTCGGAGAAATCTGAAATCATGATAGCACTATCAGATTGAAACTATTTTGGTATTTCCTACTAAATTTTTAATCGAATAAAATCAGAAATTTGAATAAGAATTTAGAATGTGAAAATATTGTGATTTTTCGAACTAGTATGATGTATGTCCAATTTTAGGTTTTTAATTTTTGTCTAAGGAACATGTCCAAAAAAACATAAATTTTCAGGATTTTTACATTGAAACTTTTATACAAAAATAAAAAATTTCCCTTCAGAGACATGGAGTTGCCTGATAGCTCGACCCCGGCTGAGGGGCTGCCGCCCCTAGGATCCCGCTGTCGGGGTCGCTGCCCCTGACCCTGGCCGAATCGTGATAACACTCGAACAATCAGGCACTCCGCACTCTCCTAACTTATTCGATCATATATCACGATCACATTAATCAATTAGTTAATTTAATTACACTAAAATAATAATAACTTTCCAATCTTTTTATTAATTAAGTTGATTTTTTGTTGCTGAGCACTGACGTTTGGCTTTGTACTTCACCTTTTTAGAGGAAATTCGGCCTTTAAAATACGTTTATTGTTATATACACCAGAACTTTGTTGATGTCGTTAAAGAAAATACAACCACGATGTTGAAATTTGAACTATGACAAATATAATATTTTTTACTTTTTTGGGCCAAAATTTTAGGGAAGCCTGGGAGATTACTGGTGATTGATTCTATTTTTGTCCCTATTCAGATGAAATGATGTTGTAGGTACTTTATCGTTGTGAAATCAAATCCAAAATAAGTTTGGCTGTCTTGAGCGGAGGAAAAATTGATGGGAAATTATCGATTTTGTACTGGTAATATATTTACAAAAATATATTTTTAAGAATTTATTTTAATTTTTTATATTTTTTATGTTCTTATTTTACAATTTTACGCTCCGTATATATACTTGTTATATATCTATTATATGTACATGTGCTATACATTTGTTATATGTCTACTATATATATCTATTTTATACATATTATATATCTAATATATATTTTTATTTGTGTCTCCTTCACCTAAACTGTTTTAACACATTTGTTATATAACTGATAAATACCAGTTATATAACTAGAATGTCAAAAAGAAAATTTGAAACAGTTTTTACATAATAATGTAAAATAGAAACTCGAGGGAAATTTTTTTGTGATTTGATAAAAGTTTTGGTGAAATTGATATATTATACCATAGACATTTACTTAAAAATCCCAAAATGATTTACTCATCTTGAACCTACCACTTGTCAGGGCCGGTCCTGGGGCCCAAAAAAAATTTTTATGTTTAAATTTTTATTACTTAATATATAAATGATAAAAATGAACATTAATTAGTGTTGGATGAATTGATAAATTACTTGATATTGATGTAAGAGGTTTTAAGATAAAATCCTTGGTTCTACAAAAAATTAATTTTTAGTTACTATTTTTTTTTTATTGAGGGCTCATTTTTATTAATTATTATATTATTTTGCCTAGGATCCTTAAATTATCAGGACCGGGCATGCCACTTGTACATTATGTAAAATCATGGATTCGAAACTTAACATTTTAAAAAAGTTATATTTAAAAAAAATAAATATTAATTTTATTTTCATAAAATCTAATATTCGGTCTTAAACAGTTTCTTACTTACCTATGCACCACATGTATATTTGTTACATATAAATTTTTCAATGAAGTATAAGATTTATCAATTTTGCAAAAAGATATCTATGGAAATATTTTTTTTCCTTAACAAAGTGTGTTGTTTGAAAAATTAGCAAAACTGGGATAAAAAAGTGTTGGAAATTTGGTATAATTTCAAAAGAATATTTTTAATACTTGTAAACAATTTATTGACAAAATTATTTTTACTATTTTATAATATTACTTTTTTACTAGTTATTATGATCTTATGATTTATGTTACATATTTTTATAAATATGTAATAATGAGTTTTAATTACAAGATTAAAATCAATTGAATGGCTAGTCTTATAACTGAAACTGTTTTATCTTTTAATTTTATTTAATAACTGTTGCTTTTATATCTCATAATAATTGGGATTTACTTCTTGATTTTGAGAACATTTTTCTTTTTTTGCCTATAAAGGATGTGCTCTCGGTCCATTACAGAAGAAGTAGACAAGTTAATTAGCATATGTTTTTTGAATATGTTTTTTTGGTTGATTGAATATCATGAGAAAAACATTTTACCCCACTTATCTTATATTGTGTTCTGGATATGTAATGTATTTCTGTTCATGTTGCCGCTTTCAAATCGAGAATGAAGAAGTTGTTTAATCCTGGGAAGAACTACCAACTATCCTTCAAGGACAATGCCTAGCACGACTCAACTTTTCGAGTGTTCAAGTTTCCTTAACTTGTTTTATTTACAGTGTATTTTTAATCAATCTATTGATTATGTTTGCTATTTGGTTGAAGGTTGGATAATGAAATCCCAAAAGGCGCACTTCTTACTTGGTTGGCACCTCCACATCCAAGAGATGTAAACTTGGATTGCGGGATGATTTATATTTATTTTTATTTTTGCCATTGTTTTTCCAACAATCTTAAAGGATATTTTGCAATTCATGTTATAATAAAATTAACATTTTGTATGACAGATTTTATGAGGACAATGACAATAGGAACAATGATTTTGTTCCAAGATTGGTGGACGGTGATCCCGGTGCTAAAGTGAAGAGTAGAACAAATTCTACTATACGTGGAAGAAGTTATTTTCGTAAACAAAATATTTAAAAATGTGGGTGTATTGTAATAAGGTTCAAAAACCTTGATTTGTATGTTCATTGTTTGTGTTGAGCATATATAATGTTGTATATATATCATGTGCTTAATGTGATTTGTGGAATGAGAATCATAAGGATGAATGATGGTGTCTTAGAACACTTTGTTGAAACACTTCTTTAGAAGTTTGTGTATATCCCTTATGATTACAATATTCCAGTAAAGAGAAGTGGTGGTCATTGACCAACCATGACAAAGCTATGATATTTATATTGTGGAAATCCATTGTACAAAAAATGTACAATGAAGTAAACTGAATCTTTGATTCTGTTGGATTCTGAAGCTAAATTAGTTTTGTAAGTTCTGAGTTCAGAAGCAAGTTGCCTCAGAAGTACCAGAATATGTCAATAGGGCTGTGGTTTCTCAGAAGTAGTTAAAAGATCAGAAGAACGTTGAAGACTCATAACCTCAAGAAGCCCATCTAATAAACTACAAAGGACAACTTAGTCTTTCGGCTCTAAAAGTCAAGAAAGCTGACCCTGCGTTTAATGCCGTCGCTCGCTTTGTCCCCAAGTCTACTACAAGATAAAAAAATTTTCAAAATCAGGAACAAAAACATTTCTGTAAATCTTATATGCATCTGCCGTACAAAGTGGGTCCCCAAATCAACCTAGCACAGCGTGGCGCGGATCAAAATTGGACGAGCTACTCTAACGGATTGCTAACGGAAACAAGATTGAGAGACAATGGCAGATTTCTTAGCAACGGTCTAATATCAACGGAAACATTCTCTCCCTTTATAAAAGGATGATTTCCGCCATTGAAGAAGGTTGCCGAATTAACTAAAAGAATTCAAGAGTGAACAAAATTCTCATTATCACTTGCAATCTTATTCTAGCAAACATTCAAATCTTACTTGTTTGTATTTGAGCTAATTGAAACAAAGTTCAGAAGCTCACAAATTTTTCTATAAACTGCTGTAAATCACACTAAGCCAAGGGTAAGTTAGTGTGAGGGAGCTTGACAATCTCATAAGGAAGGTACTTAAGAGAGAAGAAGCTCAGAGCCTTAGATACAGAAGGACGGTACTACTGTATTGGTATAGTTCATCATAGGCTAGACTGTTAGAAGGAATTTCAGTCACAAGATGTAAAGGGTTTGCTTTTCACCAGAAGAAAAGCCACTAGTGAATTAAATCTTGGACAAGAGATTCCAAGGACTGGATTAGGCAAAGGCTGAACAAGGATAAAAATCCCAGTTTGCATATTTTCTTACTCAGTTCTATTTTTGTGTTTATTTAATTCCGCATCTGAAACGCTTAAATACATAAAGGGGATTCTGAGTAAAGAATATTTACTCAAAAGCATCTTCAGAAGCAACCTTCTGAAGTAAATAGTGAACTCAAAAAAGGGTTATTCACCCCCCCCCCTCTGACCTATTCTATCACCCTACTAGGTCCTACAATTGGCATCAGAGTAGGAACTCAAACATAGATTTAACAAATCTAGATTAAAAGATTAAAATGGGTGAAAACAGCATGAGACATTTGCCTGGAAATATGACCATACAGATACTCCCAAAAGGGTTGTTTGTGTCCAGACCCCCACTGTTCTTTGGATAGAATTACACATTCTAGAAAAACAGAATTAAAAATTTCATACAGTCTCAAGATATGTATGCATGGCTTACTATAGCCAATGGTCCATACATTCCTACATCGACTGTAGATGGGGTAGTCTCCTAAACCAGAAAGTGAATATAATGACTTTGACATGAAGAAACTACAAAGTAATGTAGCAGCTATTAACTTTTTACATTGTGCTTTAGATGCTGCAGAATACAACAAAATTTCAGGTTGTGAGAGTACCAAGGAGATCTGGAAAAAGCTTGAGGTGACCTATGAAGGAACAGATAAGCTCAAAGAATCCAAGATCAACCAGAACCTTCGCCTCTATGAGTCATTTGAAATGGAAGAAGGAGAATCAATATCAAGCATGAATGCAAGATTCACTAATATCATCAATGAGCTCAAAAGGTTGGGAAAGAACTTCTCAAAAGAGGAGCAACTGAAGAAGATTCTCAGAAGTCTAACTGAGAAATGGCAGGCTAAGAAGACTACTATAGAAGAAGCTCAAGATCTCACTACTTACAGGTATGATGAACTCATTGGTTCCTTAATTACTCATGAGATCTCTATGCAGAACCTTCAGAAGAAAGAAAAGGTAAAGTCTGAAGGAAAGAAGGCGATAATCCTGAGAGCAGAAGAAGTTGATGAAAGTTCATCAAAAGACGGTGAGGATATGGCCATGTTAGCCAGAAGATTCAAGAAGTTCATTAAGAAGAATTCAAGGACTCCTCAAAAGTTTTAGAAGAAAGGAAATTTTTTTCAGAAGTCAGACTTCCAGAAGAAGGACTTCTTAAAGAGCAAATTCAGAAGGTCTGAAGAGAAAATCAAAGGTGAAAATCAAAAACCTATAACTTGTTTTGAATATCACCAGGAAGGACATATCAAGTCCAGTTGTCCGAAGCTAAGAAAGGATAAAGGGAAGAAGGCTATGGTGGCAACATGGAGCGATAGCGAAGATGAGAACTCTGGAGATTCTTCAGAGAATGAGGAAATTGAACAAATATACTTTATGGTTGTAGATGACATGTATCCAACAGTTGAGTCCTGGCATAGCAGCATAGAGAAAGTCTCATCTTCAGAAGGAAAATCTCAACCAAATGATGAGGAAAATTCTAAACTCAATATTCTTGATGAAATCATGCAAGTACTTGCACAAATCTATAAGCAGGTTAAGAAAAATGAGAAACATATGAAGCTTCTGGAAGAAGACTTTGAAGACTACTGTATCCGAGATATAGCTAGAGATAACTCCACCAAAGCTATTCACAAGAGGTAAGAAGAGCTTGAAATTGAGGTTGAGAAGCTTAAAAAAGAATCAGTTTTGGTAGGAGTCAATGTAACCAACCTCAGCAGAAGAGTAATGTTAGTGGAAGGTCATTTATCAGGAAAGATAACTCTACCTGGAAAACCAGAATCTCAGAAGAAGGAACCTCCTCAGAAGAAGGATCATCTTCAGAAGAAGGATCATCCTCAGGAGAAGAAGTATATTCAGAAGATGAATGTTCATCAGAAGCAAAATCCTCAAAGAATGTATCAAGGAGAATCCTCAGCTCCCAAGCAAAGGAGCAATAAGGAGTATGGATATAGGTATGGCGTAAGCAGTCATAAAAAAGGAGGTTATTAGAAGATGACTCAGAGAAATCCACATGCCAGAAGAAGAGTTATACCTTAGGGGAAACCAATTTAGGAACCCTTTGATCTTTGCCCATCTCCTAGAAATCTGCAGAAAGAAATGTCTAGAGAAGCTGCAAAAATCTTCTGCAACTTTTGTGGAAAGAAAAATCATATAACTTCTATGTGTAGATTTAAGAATGGTTTTTATGATTCGATCTAACTTATGATGCACCCAAACCCAAGGGAAATTGGGTTCGAAGATTCTAACCATCTACTTTTGTAGGTAAGTCTTAGATCCACAGAAGGTCAACAAATCTAGTATATAGACAGTGGATGTTCAAGACATATGATAGGAGATGAGACATCATTCATCTCGTTAGAACACAAAAGATATGGAAATGTGAGCTTTGGAGACAACAAGAAGGGAAAAATCATTGGTAAAAGAACCGTTGGATCAGAAATCAAAATTGAGGAAGTCTCTCTTGTTGACGGCTTGGAATTCAATCTTCTGAGTGTCGCTCAGCTATGTGACCAAGGAAGAAAAGTTATCTTTGACTCAAAAGGATGCTCCTTCATTGACTGTAAGTTAAATAAAACTTTAATATATGCTCCCAGAGTTAACTGTATTTATAATTAATTTAAATGACAAATCAAAGAAAGATATATGCTTAATGACCAAAGAAGAAGAGTTATGGCTATGGCACAGAAGGTTAGGACATGCTAACAGGAACCTTCTGACCAAACCAGTCAAACAGAAACTTGTTAAGGGTCTGCCAAGCTTAAACTTCGAAAAGGATCATTTGTGTAATGCATGTCAATATGGGAAACAATTTAAAAAGAGCTTTAAGTCTAAATCTGATTTTTCCACCAAAAGAGTCCTAGAACTTATTCATCTAGACTTGCTTGGCCCTTAACTGCCCATGAGCATGGGTGGACATAGATATACCATGGCTATAGTGGATGATTATTCCAAATATACATGGGTTGTCCTGTTAAGTAGCAAGGATGAAGCCTATGAAGGATTTTCTAGACTATATAACAGAGTTGAGGTTAGATAAGGAGTCTTTCTTTCTAAAATAAGAAGCGATCATGGCAGAGAATTTAAAAATAGACTATTTGCTGGATTCTGTGATGCCAGAGGGATTGAGCACAAATTCTTTGCTCCTCAAACCCCCAACAAAATGGGGTTATTGAGAGGAAGAACAGAACCATAGTTGAAATGGCCAGATCCATGCTCAGTGACAACAACCTTCCCAAATATTTTTGGGCAGAGGTAGTCAATACTGCATGTTACATACTAAATAGGGTAAACATTAGATCAGTGATTGATAAAACTCCCTAAAAAATTTCGAAAGGTAGAAAACCTTAAATTGGGTACTTTAAAGCATTTGGGTGTAAATGTTTTGTACTAAAAAATAAAGAACAACTAGGAAAATTTGATCCTAAAGCTAATAAAGCAATTTTTCTTAGCTATTTAACACATAGCAAAGCTTATAGAGTCTTTATCAAGAGAACAACAACATTAGAAGAGTCAGTACATGTAGATTTCAATGAAACTGACCATGTAGGAGAAAGAAAAGGCTCAGAGGAAGATGAAGATTATGTCTCACATAAACAACCCTCTAAGTCAACTCAAGGAGAAACATCAACAAAGGATGAAACATCTGAGATCAGGTTCTCAGAACATAAAGATGAAGAACATCATCTAGAAGCAAAAGAGACTCCTGTTCATCATGACCCACCCAAGGAAATAAGAACCAAGAAGGACAATCTAGAAAGACTGATCCTCGACGCACCTCAGAATCCAGTTCTTACTAGAGGATAACTCAGCAGAATGATAAGTCATCCAGCATTTATCTCTATCATAAAACCAAAGAAATTTGAAGACATA
This sequence comes from Euphorbia schlechtendalii, assembly GCA_949673415.1. Classification (NCBI taxonomy): domain Eukaryota; kingdom Viridiplantae; phylum Streptophyta; class Magnoliopsida; order Malpighiales; family Euphorbiaceae; genus Euphorbia; species Euphorbia schlechtendalii. The sequence goes on along the minus strand of CATIWQ010224063.1, from coordinate 9,781 downwards.
GAACATGATGAGAGTTGGATGATGGCCATGTAAGAAGAACTAAATTAATTCACCAGAAATGACTTTTGGGATCTTGTCCAAATGCCAAAGAACAAATCCATCATTAGCACTAAGTGGGTATTCAGAAATAAGCTCGATGAAGAAGGGAATGTGATCAGAAACAAGGCTAGACTAGTAGCTCAATGATACAATCAACAAGAAGGAATTGATTATGACGAGACATTCGCTCCTGTAGCAAGACTTAAGGTAATTAGAATCCTCTACGATTTTGCATGTCATATGGGATTTAAGTTATACTAAATGGATGTAAAAAGTGCCTTCCTAAATGGATTCATCTCAGAAGAAGTTTACGTCAAGAAACCTTCTAGCTTTGAAGATTCAAAGTATCCATGCCATGTGTATAAGTTGAAGAAGGCGCTGTAAGGTCTGAAGCAAGCCCCCAGAGCCTGGTATGAGAGATTGATAAGCTTTCTTATCTCAAAAGGATATGTCAAAGGAAAAACAGACACTACACTATTCATCAGAAGAAGGAATAAGGGCATACTCCTTGTTTAGATCTATGTTGATGATATTATCTTTGGAGCCACCGAAGAAAAGATGTGCAAAAGAATTCAGTTCTCAAATGAAGAATGAATTCGAGATGTATATGACAGGATAATTAACATTCTTTCTTAGATTGCAAATTAAGCAAAGTTCAAATGGAATATTCATTAATCAATCAAAATATACCAAGGAGATTGTGTAGAAATTTGGTATGGAAGATGGAAAAGAGATGTCAACTCCCATGGCCTCCAGTACCATACTCAGGAAAGACTCAAAAGGAAACAAGGTTGATCAGAAATTGTTCAGAGGAATAATTGGCTCTCTGCTATACATTACAGCAAGCAGGCATGATATTCATTACACAGTATGCTACTGCGCAAGATATCAGAATGATCCAAGAGAATCACATCTGAGTGCAGTTAAGAGGATTCTGAGATATCTGGTTGGAACCATAGAAGCCTGATTATGGTATCTAAATAATGGAGATTTCTCACTAAAAGGGTTCACCGATGCAGATTATGGAAGAGATCAACTAGAAAGAAAGAGCGCTACTAGAGGATGTCATTTTTCTGGGAAATTGTATTATATCCTAGTACAGCATGAAACAAACCTCAGTAGCATTGTCTATCATTGAAGCAGAATAAATGGCTGTTGGAAGCTGTGTCGCTCAAGTTCTATGGATCAAACAACAGCTAGAAAACTATGGAATAAAAAATTAACACATAGAAATTCTTTGTGATAATAAAAGCGCGATTGATTTGTCAAAGAATCCTTTACAACATAGCATAATCAAGCATGTTAATATCAGACATCACTTCATAAGAGACCATGTCCTTAAGAAGGATGTAAAACTGGTTTACATCTCTACTGAAGACTAGAGAGCAGACATCTTCACCAAGCCTCTGAGTAAAGACCAGTTCGCTTTTCTCATAAGAAAAATTGGAATGACCAATCCAACATGAAGAAAGTTCAAAAGACACAGTCATTCCTCAGAAGACGCATCAACTCTCAGAAGAGACTCTTCAGAAGACAATAACTACATTAGAAGTAATGAATATCATAGAAGGAGAATATCTCATAAAGATGAGCCCGCGGAGCACCCCAAATTTCAAAATTCAAAAATCTAAATCCCAAGCTGGAATTTTAGGGTAAAATTATTCACATTCTACCATCAGTTATACCTCAAACGGTTCATCAAAAAGTAAATCTCTTGTGAAATCTCTTCTTAACCTAGATTTCTCAAACCCTGAAATTCCTCTTACTTCTTCAATCAATTATTCAGAAATGGCACTTAAGAGATCAAGATCCTCCAACAATCCTAACGAATAAATTATTATCCAAATCTCTCAAATATCATCTCTCAAAGATATCTTGGAGATGAATCCTTCGTACAAGCCAGTCCCTATAAAGAAATCATAGAATTTCATCAATTTAATATATGGATTAGGTTAAAGAAGGTCAACTAGCTAGTCATCATAATGCAGCACATGCTTCACCAGAAATGCATACTTGGTGGTCTCATAAATAGAATTGTGGCTACATGTGGTGTAGACTGATCAGAGGAGGATGGCTCTCTGGGAAGTGAGATTGTGAAGGAAACCTTTGATAAAAAGGTAAACTATAGGATGAAATGGTACAAAGAAGAGGCCCTGAAGAAGGATCTAATGAAGAAGAGAAGGGAGAAGGAGTTGAGTGCTATAAAGAAGGGTGAAAGGGTAAAAGGGGTTGAGGAAGTCTCCCCCAAGAGGTGGAGGGAGATTGTGCAGAAACAGGAGGAGGTCCCTAAAGCAAAAAGAAGCCGAATCAGTAGAAGTAAGGCACTTGTTGCTGAGGATGTGGTAATTCCCACTGAAGTCACTAAAGGAAAAGCTCAAGGAATTACTTATTCCATGAACAAATATCAGTACGTGCCTAGGCCCATGGAGTAGAACAGCTCAGAAGATGATGAGGACGATGGGAGGTCAATTAGTGTTCTGACTAAGAGGAGAAGGGGAGAATTTGATCCAGATATGGCTATCCCCAGTGATGAAGAAGAAGAGAAGGTTGAAGAGAAAAAAGTGAAGGTTGAGGAGAAGGAAGAAAAGGTGGAGGAGAAAGAGGAGAAGGTCGAAGAAAAAGAAGAGAGGCGAAGGAAGAAGGCCAGAACCTATGGTGAGACTATCATCCTAGATGATGACCCTCAGAAGGATGATATGATTAGGGCCATGAACTAGAGTGTAGTGGAGGTCTTCATTCACGTACCTCGAAAAGGGATAGTTGGAGATATAAGGATTACTACTGAGGAGGTAGAGAAAAGGGCTCTATCAAAAGGAAATAGAGTGCTTGCTCCAGAGGAGTTCACAGCAAAGATGAAGGAGAAGAGCACCTCTGAGACAGAAGAGAATGACTCAAAGGAGGTGGATGGGAAGGGACCTCAGTAGACTTTGATTTGCCCTTAGGGGCTCTTCTAGTAGCACCAAGTCCAGTCCCTCCAAAGGTGGCCAATCCTACAAACTTCCTATTGGAGAAGAAGCCACAGTCTACCCCTCTGAATTAATAGAAGGCTGTGTTTGATCCTAGTCATCTCTTCTTAGCCACTCTTGAAACTCCAATGAAATTCCTATTTACACCAGGAGGATCTCCAATGTCTAACTAAAGATCCTCTTATAGTAGCAGCATCCATCGCTCTAGAGGTGGTTGAGGGCTTGCGGCTGAGACCAAGAAGGAGGAAGCCACTGAGGCCAAGAAGGAGGAAAAGGTAGAAGAAAAGGAAGAGTCCAATGAGTAATCTCTGCTGAAAGAGAAACTGCCAAAGGATAACCCATTCCTATCGGTTCTTCAAAAGGAGAAAGCTCAAAGGACTGTAATGGTTGAATGGGGTGTTCAATCATTAGCATTAGATCCTGCTGATAAATTTATTTCCATGGCCCACTCAATATTTGCCAAGCACAACATTAGGCCAGAGGACTTAAGGGAGGATGTTGAAGAAGAAGTAGAAAAGAGGAAAGATGAGGAAGTTCTGCTGGAGGATGTGAGTAAGGAGGATGATGATACTCAGATCATGAGGGAGTCCAAGACTCATCCAAAGCCAATTTCTCCCTACCAGCAGCTACCATCTCTTCATCAGCAGCAACGGTAGAGTTCCTCTATCCCAAAGGGTCTGGTGGATCCAAACAGCTCCCTAACTCTTATCCCCAGACCTACGGAACAAAGGATCTATGGAGATGAGTCCCTTGGCAGTAGAGGATGGATGTTTGGTGATCTATCTGAGGGAGGAAACTCTAATGCTCCTGTTCCTGTAAACTCCATCCATCACATAGGAAAGACTCTTGATGATCTCCTCACAATGGCACTTCGCCTAAATGACTCAATTGTGGATATCAAAGTTGCCCCCTTCAACCGCCAACTTGCCCAGAGTGTGAGTAGGCGTAGATAATAATGGAAAGAGTTGACAAGATTCCTCTTCCATCCCAAATTCGCTCTGAGCTTATCAAGTATCTGCAGCCACTCATGGAGACTAGGCTCAGCAATTACATTGACATCAGAGATTCTCTGGTAAAGCTGAAAGAGCAAATGGAAATTAGTGAAAGGGGCCTGGAGATGATCCATGATGAAGTCTGCGGAATGAAAGGAGAGTTCTAGAGGCAAATAAAGGATGTTATGTCTACTCTAGGGACTGCCATTGAGCGTACTTCAACAGAATTCTCCATGGGGATGAAGTCCAGGCGCTCAGGACTCAAAGTGCCCTCTATCTGTGGTAGCAAGAGAAAATCTAAAGTAGTCTTGATGAGATGCTCAAGCAAATGAACGATTCCAAAGATGAAACTCTCAAGGCTACTGCAGATTCCAAACAAGAGCAAAGGTTTAAATCTTCAAGCCTATTGAAGATTCTCACAAGAAAAACACTGAAACCACCTTTGCTCAGAAGAACGAGGCTATTGATGAATTAGATGATCAACTAAAGAAGTATGCTGCTGCCCTTACCAAGACCACTATTGAAGCTAGAGATATCATGGTGGCAAGGAATGAAAGCACTTCAAAGGCCCTTCAAAAGAGCATTGATGGGTTAAGCAATCAGATTGGTGGTCTATCTCTCCATTCCTTCTACTCACATGACAATGAGATTGTTCCGTTCTTGTAGCATCTGGTAAATGGGCTTAACACTCAGTGGATCTGGAATCAAAAGGCTCTCCAAGTTATCCTTGAAAACATATTTCCTTCTGTCCCCAACAAGGTTACAAGATTGATTCAGCAGATAGTCCCTCCTCTTCAAGCAAATGCAAAAGCTGTTCATGAAGTTATCCAAAGGTTTACGCTTGAAGAGCAGAAGATTATCTCTCAACTTGTTGGCACTGAGTGGAGGGAGAAAGACAAGCACAGCTTCAAGGACATCTGGGAAAGATAGATGATTTCCAACCAAGCTTCAAACAGCGCCATGGAGATAGATCAACGGGAGGAAACTCAAGATGAATTCTTAGCGATTAATGAAAAACCATTGTAATAGAATTCATTATAAAAACTTGTAAACCATTGTGATTAATAAAAAGTTTTTACATTTTCTCTAAAGTACAACTCTTCGTTTTACTGATCTCTGTTTATGTCATTAAAATCAAAACTCAGAACCTAAGCCTTAGATTATGAGGGAGCAAGTATATTATGTGCTTGACTTCACTCAGAACCAACAAAATGAGGGAGATTGTTGGATTTTGAAGCTAAATTAGTTTTGTAAGTTCTGAGTTCAGAAGTAAGTTACCTTAGAAGCACCAGAATACGTTAGTAGGGCTGTGGTTTCTCAGAAGCAATTAAAAGATCAGAAGAACGCTGAAGACTCAGAACCTCAAGAAGCCCCTCTGATAAACTGCAAATGATAACTTAGTTTTTCAGCGTTAAAAGTCAAGAAAGATAACCCTGCATTTAATGCCGCCGAGCGCTCTGTCCCCAAGTGTACTACAAGATAAAATTTGTTGTAAAATCAAGAACAAAAACATTTCTGCAAATCTGAGCTACATTCGCAGTACCAAGTGGGTCCCCAAATCAAACTAGCACAGCATGGCGCGAATCAAAATTGGACGAGCTACTCTAACGGATTGCTAATAGAAACAAGATTGAGAGACAACGACAGATTTCTTGGTAACGATCTTATATCAACGGAAACATTCTCTCCCTCTATAAAAGGATGATTTCCACCATTGAAGAAGGTTTCCGAATTAACTAAAAGAATTCAAGAGTGAACAAAATTCTCATTATCACTTGCAATCTTAATCTAGCAAACATTCAAATCTTACTTGTTTGTATTTGAGCTAACTGAAACAAAGTTCAGAAGCTCACAAAATTGTTTTTCTATAAACTGTTGTAAATCACACTAAGCTAAGGGTAAGTTAGTGTGAGGGAGCTTGACAATCTCATAAGGAATGTACTTAAGAGAGAAGAAGCTAAGAGCCTCAGATACAGAGTATGTTACTACTGTATTGGTATAGCTCATCATAGGCCAGACTGTTAGAAGGAACTTCAGTTACAAGCTGTAAAGGGTTTGCTTTTAACCAGAAGAAAAGCCACTAGTGAATTAAATCTTGGACAAGAGATTCCAAGGACTGGATTAGGCGGAGGCTGAACCAGGATTAAAATCCCTTTTTGCATATTTCTTTACTTAGTTCTATTTTTGTGTTTATTTAATTCCGCATCTGAAACACTTAAATATATAAAGGGGATTCTGAGTAAAGAATATTTACTCAGAAGCATCTTCAGAAGCAACCTTTTGAAGTAAATAGTGAACTCGAAAAAGGGTCATTCACCCCCCCCTCTAACCTATTCTATCACCCTACTGGGTCCTACAGATTCAAACGAGGAAAATTTATTGTGAGCATTTTTTATAAAAAAATTCTTTTCGGTTTTGAGGAAAAGAAAATTCTTAAGTTCTATATTTAAAATCCTTATTCTAATTATTTTATGATGTATCAAAAGTATATATTGAACATTTGATAGTGAAATGTTCTTGTATATATATATATATATTTGAAAGTGGAACTACCATATGAGTTAGAAGATGGTTTTTCCTTATAATACAAAATATTTGAAAGTGTGGGGGTCTTGATAATTCTATGTTTTCTAGCTGGGAAATTGTGACAACTATATTTTTTCTCTATAAAAAGATGTAATTTGCACATTTAGAGATAGAGAATTTTTTAACCTTTTGGGTTATAGAAAAAAAAATTGAGTTTTCTCTATAAAGATATTTTCATATGAGTTTCTAACAACGATATTTTCCCCTGTGTATAGTATGTTCACTATATGTGTTGGGAAGATGAAATGAGTATGAATTGAAGAAGAATATACAATATTTTGATTATGTGAATCATAAGAATGAAAGAGAGTGTCTTGTTAAAACAAGAACACTACATTGAGAAACTTCTTTAGAGGTTTGGATTATATTAATCATATGAATATCTCTTATGATTACAACGTTAAATTATAGAGAAATAATGATCTTTTGGTTATTATTGTTAGACTTATGAAATACTTGAGAGATATCATAAATTATGATATTTATGTTGCGGATATCCATTGTAAAATAATGTTACATTGATGATAATTGAATCTTCGATTCATATGAAACAAATTATAATGGTGTGTTTTTTCACTCTTAGTAGTGGAACAATAAAAATGAGAGTCAACTAAACAAACTATAATGGAGTTTGTTGTTTGAGAGTCGATATGTAATGAGGCTAAGTGGTTTATTAATTTATTAGCATATATTCTTTGAGAATAAAATCATCACCTTTAGTGACAATAAATTGTGATTGCCAAATTGGCAAAATCTATTTACAAGTAAGACCTACAAAGGTAAAAATATACATACATGTTTGAGACATATATTATTGTGAAAAATTTATTTTAAGACAGAATTCTATCCACCGACTATGTGAGTCTAGAGTGATTTTTGGCCAAATCATCTAACTAATGTGATAAATAAATTTTGAAAATTTATTTAATTCGGAAACATCAAAGATGATGAGACTTAAGCTAATTTGAAATTAATAAAGATGGAAACTCAACCTATATGATTGGAGATCCCATGAAATAGGTTCAAAGGGTAATAACGAAGTCTTTGTTAGTTATGCTAGCACAAAATACATTGTCTAAATCCTAGATGTGAAAAAGTGTTATGTTGCATGTTTTGAGAGGTTGAGTTAAAAGAACTCTTAATGAATTTCGTATCTCTTACGAGTGGTGTATAAAGTGCAATATACACTTGATGAAATCACCTATGTGAGTGTAAAGTGGGGCCGTTTCTATGAGATATTGGCAATATCTACTAGAGCACTTATGAAAGATCAGGCAGGCAAATGGCCTATTCGCGCAAAACCGCATTGAACAAAAATGTACCTTGGTATAGTGCGATATGGTAACATCCATATTTCACAGTAACTCTTATTTGGTTCAAGTAACTATAAGTTTCACCAAATATTCCTTGGATTAAATTTTATCCATCAAGTATTGGATCAAGTCCACAAGACACAAATACCATGCATTATATGTCAAACCAGAGATATCTAGTAAAAAGGTAATATTATAAAATGGTAAAAATAATTTTCTCAATAAATTATTTACTAGTATCAAAAATATTCTTTTGAAATTATCAAAAACCAGAGATATTACTTTTTTACTAGTTATTATGATCTTATGATTTATGTTACATGTTTTTATAAATATGTAATAATGAGTTTTAATTACAAGATTAAAATCAATTGAATGGCTAGTGTTGTAACTGAAACTGTTTTATCTTTTAATTTTATGCAATAACCGTTGCTTTTATATCTCATAATAATTGGGATTTACTTCTTGATTTTGTGAACGTTTTTCTTTTTTGCCTACAAAGGATGTGTTCTTGGTCCATTAAAGAAGAAGTAGACAAGTTAATTAGCATATATTTTTTGAATAAGTTTTTTTAGTTGATTGAATATCAAGAGAAAAACATTTTACTCCACTTATCTTATATTGTGTTCTGGATATGTAATGCATTTCTGTTCATGTTGCCGCTTTCAAATCGAGAGTGAAGAAGTTGTTTAATCTTAGGAGAAACGAACTACCAAGTATTCTTTAAGGATAATGCCTATCACGACAAGTTTCCTTAACTTGTTTTATTTACAGTGTATTTTTAATCAATCTATTAATTATATTTGTTATTTGGTTGAAGGTTAGATAAGGAAATCTCAAAAGGCGCATTTCTTATTTGATTGGCACTTTCACATCCAAGAGACGAAAACTGGGATTACGGATGATTTATATTTATTTTTAATTTTTGCCATTGTTTTTCAACAAAAAGTACTAAATTGTGTTAGTCCAAAAGAATATTTTGTTATTTCAAACGCAAATTTGTAAATTAATAAATAAAAATTCAATATTTGCTAGTGATGAATTTTGAAATATACGATAATTGTAGAATTATTTTTATAATTATAATAATTATGTTAAACTTTAAAGAAATACAATAAAATAAAAATTAATATTCAATTCTTGATATATAGATTTTAGATAATACTAGAATATGAAATTATTTCAACTACACTTTGTATCATCATTATTTAATAAGAAATTATCGAACTTCTGAAACCATTATCTAAAAAAAGGATCGAATTTTTAGACCATAATTTTCGATTGTAAAAGGAGTACCTGACCAGAATTGAAATTGGGAAGCTAGTTGCTGCATTAGTAGTTAAGCAGTAAAGAAAACACCAGGAAAAAAAAACGTAATTTAATTAAGATAACAATAAGCAACAACATTCATAATACGGAATATTCAATTCAATACTGATTGCAACATTTACCTATTTTTGTTATCTATTTAAGACTTTTCCACTTTAATTCATTAAAAAAAACGACCTTTCAACTTTGGCGCACGTTCCAGATCTTGCTTCTGCTTGCTTGTTCACTGACCAAAATACCCATGCCCTATGCCTAGGGGAGAGTTCGGTCTCAGAACCGAACCGAACCGAATAAACTAAGAATCAAATAATTAAAATTTTAAGAATCAAATACCGAATCAAATAGAATTAGGTTCGGTCCGGACTGAACCTAAATATTTCGGTTTGGTCCGGTTTGGTTTTGTAAAAAACCAAATTATAAGATAAAATAATCAATTCCAAAGAAAAAATTCTAAAACATGAACTAATTAAACTAATAATATAAATTCAATCAATAAACAATCTATATTTCTATAGACCGAAACAAATGGTTAAATGCAACAAATCAAAACACATTT
>CATIWQ010224047.1:0-11860 GCA_949673415.1 Euphorbia schlechtendalii | reverse complement strand
AGCTATTGAAGATGCAGACTACAAAGAAGATAAGATTGAATGTGAGTACAAGTTTGTTTTCTATTTCTTTTGTTATGATCCATGATATTTTGGATTTTCGAACACATTCGCTTCTGTAGAAGAACCGACTTGAAATCAACACAGTCATTTATGCAATGTCGTCGGTTATGTATGGAAAACGACGGTATTAATGCAAAAATGGAGTCATCAATTAGCATCGGTTATGTATGGAACCAGCGCTAATACTTACAAATAGCGTCATCAATTAGCGTCGGATATGTAGGGACCGACGCTGATACTTAACAATGGCGTCGGTTATAAAAGTGACGCCATAACTCAAAACGCATTCACGTCGCGGGTAGTGGCGTCGGTTCAAAACCGACGCTAATGATCAGTTTCAACCGACGCCACTGACCTGTTTTCTACTAGTGAGTAATAGTTCTCTGTCTCCAATCCACCTTTTATACTTCACAAAACCTATCTCTATTACGTGTTTACCTTGCACAACATGATTAAAAAAACAACGGTGAGATTGAGCATAAGGTTAAGTTTTTTACCTTAAAATGTTTCGTTTAAATTTGGTTTGAAACGTGCCCATAATACATTGAAATTTAAAATTAAAATTAAAATACTAACTTATAATACGATAACATATTACTATACCAATATAAGAAACGGAGTAAAGTGCATGTCACCTGATTAGTTTATCTCAATATTACTTAGCACGATTAGACTTGGATATGCCTTAGATTGGATTTGTCATGAGGTTGAATTGATTCTTTGCGATCGGTTTGGTGAAAATATCTGCTCAATGTTCTTCAGATGGAACATATTGCAATATGACATCTTCCCTCAGCACATATCCCTTATGAAGTGATGTCCTATATTGACATGTAAACATGGCCACGGTTTCGGAACCACCGGTTCCGGTTAATAGTTTTTATGAACATATACCTAAACCTTATATAGGGTGAAACCACCGGTTCCGGTTTTGGTTTCGGTTCAGAACCGTCGTTTTCGATTCAGGTTTAGACAAGGTTTTGACCTGGTTCAGATACGGTTCCAGTTCAAACCTTGATATATGTTAGATATTTAATTTGAGATGTTTAAATTTTAAATAATGTTAATTTTAAACATTTGGATTTTGATACATGTTAAATTTGTATATGTTACAAGAGAATATATTATCTTAAACATGTAAAAAACACATATTTTTACAAATATAATACTTCAACATTAAGCTACTAATTTATTACTTGTACAGTGATACAACTTGATTTAAAAAAAAAAAACTAATGAAAGCTAGAATTCCTACTCGTAATATTTATATTTTTTGGTAAAACATGATCACAGTTTCGGAACCGCTGGTTCCGGTTCGTAATTTTCATGAACTTAAAACTAAACCTAAACCTTATGTAGGGTGGAACCACCGGTTCCGATCCGGTTCGGTTTTGACCAGGTTCAGTTCAATCCGATTTAGGCGATTCCGGTTTAATTTGGCCATGTCTATTGACATTTATCATCCTGCAATGATGAACTGGTTTTTTGGATAGATCTATTGTGTTTTTGTTATCACACATATCTTCGAGACATTTACACTTTATATCATAATCTCCCAGTTGTTGCTTAATCCATGACAGCTGTGCTACACAACTTCCTACTGTCATATATTTAACTTTTGAAGTGCTGAGTGTAACAAAAATTTACTTATTGTTGTACCATGAGACTAGACGTTCACCAAAGAAATGACATCCACGTGTGATGCAATTTCTATCAAGCTTGTCTCTTCCATAATCAACATTTGTGTATCCTCTAAAAGTGAAATATGGACTATTTGGATATCACAATTATGCATCAATAATGCAAATCCCAGAAAATTCTCTTAATAGTTTTGAAGAATGCAGGCGAAAATTACATGGTAATGTTAAAAATCGTCTCAAGTGAAATATTGTTTTACTTTTCTCGTTATAATAATCTAACATGTAAGTCTGGAATGAAAAGATGGGAAAGAATCGTACAAGTATACATTATACTACATGTATATACGATTGCATTTAATAAATTACAAAAAATGAATGATTTTACGAAGAAGAGAATCAACCAACTTAATTTTGGCTCGATTTTAATTTGTCATGAAAAATATATTTTTATTATATAGAAAATTAAACCGAAGGTGGAAGATTAGCTGGCCATATAATTAGTTTGCACACCCAATAATTTGGTGTCCCCACCTTGTCAAGTGAAGATAGAAAAGAGAAACTTTAGGATATAAGTTTAATTAAATATTAAAGGTAAATTTTAAAAATATGTTTTGTGGGTTGTGGTAAAAAATATTTGTGAATTTTATTTATGTAACAGGTATTTGTAGTTTCAAAAGTTATTAAAAGAGAAAAAATATTTTTCATTAGAAATTTATTGTTACAGTATGTATTAATCAATTCAACATTTTTATAATTTAACCATACATCAATTTCTAATATTTATTCAATTTATTATGATTTTTTAGAAGTTACCATCATATTTAAATTAAAAAAAATATTTGTGCTTCTAAAAAAATTCTAAAATTTATTTATGAAGGTGTATTGTAATTTTTTTTAGCCTAAGCTGCAAAATTTCAGTTCAAAATAAATAAAAAATTCTCATCTTCATAACGTAATTAAAAATTGAAAATCCTCAAAATTTTGAAATCACAAACTCAATTTTGTAAAAAATAAAAATAATGACTATTTTGCAAAACAGTCAAAATATAGAACATTCTCTGGAATTAAGAGTTTAACATGTTACGGTGGATTTGTTATCAATCAATTCCACAAAATATATGCATCGTATAAGTTGAATTTAATTTATTTTATAAAAGAAAAACTGAAAAAGGATTGCAGACATAAAGTTAAGGATAAAGTTAAAAAACATGCCCTGTGATTTGGCCGATTTGCGAAATGGTCTCTGCGAAATTTTTCTTAACAAAAACATACCCGTGGTTTCAAACTTTAACAAAAAAACAAATTTTTTCCGAACACTGTTAATAAAAACTGACGTGGCAAGGATATTTTCGTAAAACCTAAAAGAAACTACTAAAATCCAAAATTCTCTCAGACTAAACCATTCCACTACCCTTCTTCCCCAAATAATTGATTTTGAATCCTAAAGCACTTGCAAACTTCATCTTCCAAAAAATCTAGTACATCTCATCCTCTCACATGCAATTTCTTTGCAATCTTGCTTTAATTCATCATTTAATTTCTTCCCTATTCTAAAATTCAAGTCAAGTTCCCAAATTGATGAACCCTAAACCACCTAACTTCCCCAGTTCAATTCCTGTTCATCTATCTAAAATTAAAGACTGAAAAATTTAGTAGATAAGCAAGATTAGACTAAAAACAATGTCATGGGAAACAAGATTCGATTGCAAGTGTGTGTGCTGAGATTGCGATGGTAATCGTCGGCGGGATAAATATCGAAGATGAAAGGGATATCTAAGATCTGGTTTTCTTAATTTGGAAAATGGAGGATTACACACAAAATCCCTTAATCTGCGATATATAAGGACGAGAGAATTTTGAAATTTGTTACCATAAAAATTCAAAGGATAGAGGGTACAGATCGAAGAGGAGCAGGAGACAAAAAAGAAGAATGAGAAGGTGGGTTACAAATCTGATATGTACAGGGAATGGGCTGAGATTTTTCAATTTCATGTTACAAACATGTAACCATTTTGGAACAAAAGAGATTTTATGTTGCTGAGCTTGGAAGATTGATTTTATGCAGGGGGCGTTGGAGCTGGTTGCGGGCGATGAAATGGCCGTCGGTGTGGTAGCGGCGGTGTGGTGGTGTGTCGGTGAGGAGAAAATGAAAAGAAGATTTCACCCGTTAACAATGGCGGATGAGATTCCAGTTTATTTGTTTTTTTAAATTCTTTTAACTCAAGTCAAACTTTGCAGAAAGTAAATCAAGAAAAGAAAGTGGGATTGCCAATGGAATGGTGCCATCTCAATAACTTTTAAAGAACAATTATTATAGTTCGAAAATACCCTTACCATGTCACCTTTTATTAACGGTGTTAAGAAAAAAGTTATCTTTTGTTAACGTTTGAAACCACAGGCATACTTTTATAAAAAAAATTCCAAATTTCATATTATTTAAATTTCAGAGAAGATTAGTTACGTTAGGATTGAATATTTCACGTCATTTCAAAAAAATTTATTAAGCTGTATATAAATAGTACTTTGAAGACGTTAACTTAAATGACGTGTTTTAAAATCGTGAGGATTGCGACCTCCATCCCGTATAAACACGTGAAATTGTCAACTTCACTTCAAACAAATCGGCTCAAATTATACTAATTAATTATTCTCATATTAACAACCGTTGTTTTAAATATTACAAAAACATGGAGAATAATTAATTTTCTCTTCACCGTGTTTAACAATTTTGCTATTTAATGTTCTATGCTCTAATCTCACCCCATGCCTTTAATTAAGTTAGATTTCAACCAATAACAGTGAACTTAATTAAGCAGTACGTGTAATGTAATGTATATATCATACAGCAAAGTCTTCCACTAAATAAATAAATTCACACTTGCTTTTTCCTACTAAACAACTTACTAATCTTGAATCGGGTCAAAGTACCAACCCCTTCCATTACCCACAATTGCTTTCTGTATTGAATATTCTTCTAAGCTTTTTGTATATTAGAGCGTCTCCCTTATAATTCAATAGTTAAATTGATATCATTAATTTTTAAATTTATTTTTATAACTTATTTTGAACCACCTCATAAACATTTATAATTTGGTCAAAATAAAGACAATACACACACAAAAGTCTATATTTTCTAGTTTATATTTTTGGTTATCACATTGTATGTAAAAAATTTATGAGTCGTTATTTTTATTCTTCTTACAAGCTTTTTGTTTTTATCAAATCTGGAACTTTATTGTCCCTAAAAACTATACTCCCAAGCTTATTTTTACAGAAAATGGTTTTTGGCATTGAGAAATAGTACTAAATCATCTCCAAATTATATTTTAAACATTACGTCAATTGCTTGTTTTTTTTTTCAGTTGCTTAAAAACTTTTATTGGATGGGAAGACGCTTATGTTATGTCTAAACGAAGGTTTATCCAGATAAACAGTGTGCCTTACTGTTTTACTACTTTATTTTATTTGTAATAAAAAATAATATAAAATAAAATGAAGCATTAAATAAAAGAACAATCCAAAATCCAGTCCATCCGATTATGCTATATTGCATCGCCACCGCGTGATTACCATTATTACTCTTTCTATCTATCTAATCTTTTAAAAAATACATTCCCCTTTCCCCCAATTGTTTACCAATACATGTGCAAAACCAAAATGGCTGTGGATGTTTCCCACCCTAACTCGCCCCCAACTCGTTCTTCTGCCTCTCGCCAGACTCGCTCCTCTTCCTCTCCTCGTCCACCCACCGCCACCGCCTCTGGCTCCGCCTTCTCCTCCTCTTCCTCCGCCACTAATTTTCCCTCCACTTCTTCTGGATACTACATCTCTACTGCTTCTTCATCCACCTTCAGCCGCACCTCCCTCACTAGCCTCCGAGATTCCATCTCTCAGAACCCTAACATCTACGATATTTCCGAGATTCGCGCCGCCACCAACAATTTCCTTGCCAAACGCTACTCCTCTTCTTCCTCCACCGCCTGCTGGCGCTGCTCTTTGCGCAACATCGACACCCTCGTTTTCCAGCGCAAATTTCGCCGGAAAATGGAAATGTCGCGCCTCAAGGAGCGTTTGGCCGTTATCTGCCGCAGTAATCACACGAGCGTGATAAGATTGTTAGGCGTTTCGATTTCGGGAGACCACATCTACCTCGTTTACGAATTCGTCGCCGGTGGCAACCTCGCCGCTTGTTTGAGGAACAAGAGGAATCCGAATTTCACGGTGCTATCCTCGTGGGACTCGCGAATGCAAATCGCCGCCGATCTGTCAGCCGCGCTTGATTATGTTCATAACAAAACAGGTTTGAATCTGACTCTGGTTCACAATCATATCAAGAGCAGTAGTATTATCATCACCGAGCCAGATTTCAATGCCAAGATATGCCACTTCGGCACATCGCAATTGTGCGGCGAAGCTCCTGAGAACGAGAGCGTATTGTCCAAAGGTAAGAATGTGATCGTGGAAGAGGAAGAACAAGATAGATCGAAGGAATTGAAGAGATCTAACAGCGGAAAAATGCAATTCGAAGGCGTGAGAGGCTATATGTCGCCGGAATTTCAAGCCAGTGGAATCCCGACGCAGAAGTCAGACGTGTATGCTTTCGGCGTGGTTATACTGGAATTACTGTCCGGCGAGGAGCCGTTCAAATACAAACATGATAAAAGCAGAGGAGATTTCACAAGAACCTCATTAACAGAGATGGCAAGAGCGGTGATAGAGAGCGGCGCTGAAGGAAGAGAGGGAAGGGTGAGGAGGTGGATGGACCGGAGGATGAAAGACTCGTTCCCGGTGGAGGTAGCGGAGAAGTTAGTACGACTAGCGTTAGAGTGCGTACACGTGGAAGCAAATAGACGGCCGGATATGAGCCGCGTGGCAGGTAAAATATCTAAGCTGTATTTGGCTTCAAAAGCTTGGTCGGAAAAGATGAGAATCTCTGACCAGATTTCAGTCTCATTAGCACCGAGATGAGTTGAATTGGAATGAAGTTAATTCGGCGGCTCTATTTTACTGATTATAAATATAATTAGATAAGATTATTTAGGCAATTTGATGCTGACACGAGTGGATTTGTCTGTTTATTTTATTCAATTGTTGTTAGGCCAATCAGTTAATTATTCATTTGAAGACAGGAAAGTTCAACATTAATATCCAATTCGCGTTCATTAAAACAAATACTGCATTAGTTTAGTTTTCTTGTTTTTGTTGTAATCGCCTTGTGAAGGGTTTTATGAGTTGACTCTCAAATCTCAATCAAATTAAAAATTCAAAATGAAAATATTCGAGAGTTGTTGTTCAGTTCTGAACAATTTAAATAATGGCTGATGTGTGGTAGCGTAGTGAGTCTGGTGATTGGTGAGGTTGGCAAATGGCAAATATGAAGTGGCGTGCACAAAACAATAAGGGCTCGAACAATAAGGATTCGTTTGGTTGGTGGAATAATTATTCCATGGAATAGGAGAAAAACGAATGAAAAAATGTGAAGTATTTGTCTAGAACCCGTTGTCGGAATGGAATAGTTATTTCAAGCTATTATACAACTCATGGAATAGAGATTCTCTTCTCGAGAGGAGGAATAGCTATTCCATGAATTGTATGATAACTAGGAATAACTATTTAATCCCGACGACGGACTCTATGTAAACATTCTATCTTTTTTCATTCGTTTTTTTTCTATTTCATGGAATAACCATTCCTTCAACCAAACGAGCCCCAAAAGAATTGTATTCGGAGTAAACTTTAAGCTTTATCAAAGTGAAATCACAGGCAACAAAAAGTTGCAACAATTTATTTGCATTTTCTATCTATTACCTATACATAATTGTTTGTATTTGGCTACAATCGTTTAAAAATATTTTTCGATTACAAATTTATGAATATTTATCTATCCTTCAATACATTACTAAAAATTATATTAAAATTTTAATAAAATGAAAGATTTAAAATGGATTTTCCCTCTCCTGCTCATGGCGAAGCATGGGAGGCCAAAGAAGAAGCTGGCGGTTACTTCCTTGGGTGAGTTCAGGCCGACGTGATTGTTCCCTAAGGTTGATGCTCGTTCTCCCCCAGTGGCGGCTAGCTCTTCTTCTCCGATTGGGGAGATTCTGATTGAGGAGGCTCCGGTCCTTGTAGGTAGCCCTAACTTACAGGATCGGGGTTCATACTGCTTGGGAGGGCTTTAGATCGTCCAATCCTGAGCTTATTGGTTAGAAATTGTCGTTTATTCAGCCTATTGAGAAAGATGGGAAGCGATTTTGTGTGATTGATCTGGCGGATGTCTCATCGGAGATTGAGCATTGGAATTCATCTTTGATCTATGCTGTTTTAGGCTCTAAGCCTCCTATGGCGGTGTTTGAGGGATTTCTTCGACAGATTGGGAAGGATTCAGGCATTGAGAAGGTTATTAGAATGGAGAATGGTCATTATATTGTGAAATTTACAGAATTGGAGGTGCAGGATGCTATTGTTACCTGTGGAGTTTGGTTTTTTGATCGGAAGCCTCTAATTGTTAGGCCTTGGACGGGGGATTTTGATGTTCTCTAGGGGATCAGATCAGTTTTGGTTTGGGTGAAGCTACCAAAACTCCCAGTGCGCTATTGGAATGATCAGTCCCTAAGCTCGAATTGCAGCTTGCTTAGTACTCCTTTGATGACTGATAAGATCACGCATGAGCGCTCTTGGCTTAATTTTGCTCGTGTTCTTATTGAAATTGAAATTGGTTTTGAGTTAGTAGAGGAGATCTATTTTGTGAACGAATATGGCCGATTAGTGGATCAAGCGGTTGAGTATGACTGGTTCCCAGTTAAATGTCGTAATTGCTTGAGTTTTGGTCATGGAGAGGGGCTATGCAAAAAGAAGAGGCAGGTTGTTTGGAAGCCTAAAGAAGATATTGCTCCTCCTATCCCTCCTGTAGTGGCTAATTCTACTATTGAGCCTCAGTTGACTGATTTGGGTAAAGTTGATTCAGGAGTGGTTGTCTTGGATGTGCCTCCGGTTTCTAAAGGAAACTTGTTGTAATGTCCGATGAAGCTGAGGGATGGATAACTCCCAACAGGAGGAAGTAGAAACAGGTACATGATCAGGTTTGTCTGAAAATTGTAGCTCTAGTTTTGAAAGGTTGGTGGTTCCCCCTGTAGGTTCTCATGGGTTATCTTTTGGTGTGGAACGTTAGGGGGCTGAATAAGAGGAATAAACAGAGGGCATTAAAGGCCTATGAATAAGGTTGAAATGTGTGCGTTATTAGAAATTAAACTTAATAAAGTTTCGGTGGAATCGTTTATTACTAGTTTTTTTCCCGGTTGGAGTTTTACTTCGAATTTTGTTTGCCATGAGGATGGTAGAATTCTTTTGTTATGGAAGCCTGATCTGTTCTAGGTTAATGTTGTGTCTGTTAATGCTCAAGTTTTGCACTGTGAAATTACTGGCTTAGGGATTTCTTCTTCTTTTTGTTTTTCAGTTGTGTATGGTTTCCATACGGTTGAGAGTAGGAAAGCCTTATGGGAAACCGTTGGGGGTTGCTCCTCTGTTATGTCGTGGTTAGTAGGAGGGGATTTTAATGCTATGTTTCCTGTGGAGGATAAACTTAGGGGGAACCCAGTTATAAGAAATGATATTGTGGATAGTGTGGATTGGTTGCAGGAATCAGCTTTGGAAGAATTAAAATGTCGGGGGCCTAGGTATTCATTGTCTAATAGGCAATTGGGGTAAAATAGGATTTATTCAAAAATTGATTGGATGTTTTGTAATGAGAGTTGAGTTGATTCTTTTGATTGTTGTATGAACTCCTATCACTTGGATCCTAATTCGGATCACTGTTTTATGTTGATTAAGAGTATTTCTCCTGAGATTCCTAGTTTAAAGCCTTTTCGTTTTTACAATATGTGGGTTGATCATCCCGAGTATCTTGGGATTGTTTCTTCTGTTTGGAACTCTCCCAGGTCTGGTTCTCCTCTTTTGAGAATTGCGGGGAAGTTGGCTTGCCTTCGGAAAGAGTTGAGAAGGTTTAAAAAGTCTGTGTTTGGGGATGTGGAAGTGGCTTACTTCGATTCTCTCCAAGTTGTAGCTGCTGACAAGCTTCCCTTCAAGGTAATATGCTTGATAATGAGTTGATTACACTACGCCATAGATGGCCTGTCGCAACCAGAATGGCCGGTGTTGCATCAAAGTGTTACGAATTTTGAAGGAAAAAATGATTTTTCGAAACACATTTTGAAAAGTGTTGCAATAGATATTTTTGTTGATTAAATACATTTACATCGCAACACTTTCAGTCTAACTGTTACGAAAAAATCTGTGAACAGTGAATAATGATGGGCGGGAAGTCTTCCGCTAATTATTTGGACGGAAATTTTTATTAAAAAATAAAAAAATAAAAATTAATTAACAAAATATATAAAACATAGTTATCTGTTCCTCTCATTTTTCTATCTCACTCGTTCTAAACCCTAATACCAAATCCCAATTATCATACAAATCCTAAATCTGATCTCTGCTCCATCCCACATCGTGGTTGCCGCACCGCCATCGCTGCTCAGTTCTCACCTCTCCCCCTTCATAGCTTTAAATTTCCAAAACTAATTTTATCATCTAGTGCCATCGGGAATAATTGTTTCTCTTTTCTTATTTGGACCCTACAGGAGGTAATAGGGAGACAGGAGGATGAGGAATTGCCTATGTTCCAAGACGGTGCATTTCAGATACTAGGAGTTGAAAAGAGAGGGCGTAATGCTGTTAACAAGGATTTTTTGGATGCTTATGTACCCCAAGGGTAGATTTCAAGGCACACGATGCGTAAATTGATCGGTTCAATTCGGCTCGTCAGTGAGAAGGAGTTTCATTGTGATCAGGTTTTGCTTCTCAATTCTGTGTTTGAAATTTCTAAATTCTAGGTTTAATTACCTTTCTTTTCTTCTTGAAAATCATTAAATTTTGAGAAATTGAGGACTTGGATTAATCTTTGAGCTGCAACTAGTGATTATTTTTTTAGTTTCTTGGAGTGTGAATTGTGGGTTGCTGTTCATGCTCATTGGTTACCTTATTTCGCTTTTGCGATTCTGAGTTAACGATAATTTAATCCAATCATTATTGTGAATTGTGTTTTCACCTTAAATTGCGCTAGCCATTAATGTGAAAATATCTGATTCTTTGTCTCCGTCGGTTATAGTATTATTTTGGCATTCCAGTTATCACGGTTAACTGTTTTTACTAATTCTGATTCACTTAATGACTGATGTAATGTAATTCCAGTGGATCGAGGAGCCAACCGTTGTTGTCACACGATTTGAATATGCAAATCTCTTTCACACTTTTACAGATTGGTACAGTGCATATGTTGCTTCTAGAGTCATCGAACTGCCTTACAGACCTCATTTGGTGTTCGTGGACGGCCATTGCAGTGTAAGTTCTCTTTATTATGCTTGATTTCTTTTATTTGTTCAATTGCATTTTTTGGGGAAAAATGCTACTGAAAATAGAGAAGCATATTATAACGTAAATCTGAAGTTTCAATATAGATATAGTAATTGGAATTCAACTTATTTTCTATGTTGCATGCATCTCTCAATGGCAGATTTTTTAGAAAAATACCAAATTTGAACATTTTTTTGATATGGATATAGTAGTTTCCTTTTTTTTTCATCTATATGAATTACATGTCCAAGTGTTTTTGAGTCTAGAAATGGAGTTTATATAAAATTTATATAGCAAGAGTTAATTTTGGAAACAAATTAGAATGTTTACTCTTATCCATGGCTCCAATCAACTTACTAATCCAAGTAATCTTCCATTTTTAGCTGTCATAACTTAGATATCTGATTCCTTACTTTCTTTAAAAAAGACGGGCTATGTGTTACCAACACAGCTTGTTCCGTGTCACTGCCTAAGTCTATAAGGAAAGTATTCATTTAAATGACTAAACAACTAGCATGTGTATTCTGATATTTTTAATGAAGACTGTTGTTCCTGCTAGCAATTGCTTTTTCAATTTTCAATTATGATCTAGTGCAAGTATTTTTCAAATCCTATTTATTATGATCTAGTTAATTCAAATATATATAGCTAGTGTGATGTAGATCCCTTTCCCACTTTTGCTTTTAATAGATATGGAGAGCTTATAGCATTTGGTTTCCTTCATTACCCAAGTTTATTATACCACTTTCACTTTC